>OMLP01013713.1:0-12776 GCA_900302685.1 Spondyliosoma cantharus
CTCACGGCGCCCAATGCGAGACGATAACCCTTCTCAATTTTCCGCAGCCCGTGCTTGTTTATGTGGCCTTTCGTTAACAGTGTGTATGTGTGTATGAATGTCAATGTTTACACATTTCTCAACTCCTGTCCTGCTTTTATTCCCCTGTTCCTGTGCCCAGAGTATATTGCTTTTGCAGCTGCGCGGAAGGCATAGAAATTTAAGTGGACTCCACATCCCATTATCATGTTTTCATGGACATTACCAGTATGAAAATGGGCATCAAAACCAACAGCGCCGAAGCATATAACATTGTCAGAGAAGATAATTGTACTCTTTGTGTACCTTTGCATCCAATGTTATGGCCACGGAACATAAAAAAAAAAAAAAAAAGATGCTGCTGAAGTGTCCACTCCAAACATAAAAACAACCTATCTTTCTTTTCCCTCCTCCATCGTTTCCTGCATCTCTCACATAATGTAAGATTTTTTTTTTTTTTTATAAATAATACCATTACTGTGGTAGACCCAGTTAATATAACAGAATCTAACAATATTAGCTCTGTATAATGAGACATCACCAAGTATCTGATGTTATAATTTTAATTTGAAGGTGCACTATGTAGTTTTGGAAAAGAAACTCACTTACGTAATATATAATATGTATAAGGTAATAATACAACTCAGCAATATTTATAATTTCCCATAACTGAATAAACAAGCTGTCCACAAAAGAGAATAAGGTCCCCTGAAACACTGTTTGAAACTAGAATGGTGGCAGGTTCTGCCAAATATATACAAAGTTAAACGGTATGAAATTGCATTGTCCTTTAAGGTCAGTTTGTGTAGTTGGTTTACTCTTATTTAGTTTGTTTAATCATGAACATCAGTCAATGAAGATGATTAAAAAAACTACATAGTGCACCTTTAAATGGAGGGAATTATGTAATAACAAAAGTAAAAAACAGACAAACATAAACCAGATAATGTGGATGGCGCAATATAGCTTAAATCGTCACGGTACACTTGGGTGTTGCCGATTGATCTACCAAAAGTAACTGCAGTATCCAGTATAGTATTTGGTAGTCATTACTTACAGACACTACTATTGCTCATACATCCGCTGTTGCTACAATTTCTGTTTATACAATAAAAACTGTAGTAATACATGGTTTGATATCCATTATAAAAAATCATCAGATGGGGTAGGAATAGATCGTCGTACACACACGGTTTCAGTAGGAAGACTCACTGCCAAAGCACTAATTTGCAGAGGCAGAGGTTTCTAAAAATACACTGCACGACAACATCTGACTCAATGATGCCTGTATCTGATGCCTGTACCTTTACAGAAAACGATACCCGGCACCAGGAAGGGCAACAGTTGTTCTGTCAGCAAATCGTACACTGAAGGACTAGCTACTCCAAAAAAGCAAAAAAAACAAAAAAAAAACGAACAAGACTAGGCCGGCTCCCACCAAATCGCTGAGACAGCCTTCGGGAATTACTGTCTGTCAGAAACTGAAAACCTTTGACCATGACTCTCTGTCCATAAATAGTGCTTGACCCTTCTTTCTCTTTAGGCTCAAGAAGATATTTCCTCTCGACTGAAAGTCAGGGAGACACATGGCAACATTTTCAGGCACTTGTGCCCTGAAGCAGGTGGTGATGCAGCTTGCAGTGCAGCTTGGGAGATGGATTGGAGTGCTCACACATATATGGTAGTAGTCAGCAATGGAATGTAACTAAGTATATATACCCATATACAGCTCTTAAGTACAACTTTGAGGTACTTTTACTTCACTTTTATTTTATTATTATATTTTTTTTTTTTGTTTTCTTCCTAAAATTGGTGTTGGTGCCTAAACCTAACCAACATGTGTCCATTGTACAATATTAACAGTCCTTAACTCATTTGAAATGTCTGTCAGCAAGCTTTATTTTGAAAACTTAACCAGCCGTTGCTAACTTGACCACGGAACCCTGAAAGCTGATGCTTGAGGGTTAACTGACCAAAGCTTGTTGTGTTTGATGAGTTGGAGGCAGACATGAAGCAGGGCGGCTGTAGCTCAAGAGGTAGAGCGGGTTGTCTAGTAATTGGAAGGTCGCGCATGGCAGCCTCTGTCATCAGTGTATTAGTGTGTGTGGAAAAGGTGAATGTGACAAGTGTTGTAAAGCGCTTTGAGCGGTCAGTCGACTGGAAAAGCGCCATCGAAATGCAAGTCCATTTACATGTGACTCAAGTAAGTCCCAAGTCTTTGTGTTAAGTCAAGACCTTAGTTAAAGGTGCAATTTGTAAGAAAAGTTGATATCAGTCAAAAATTGACACTTGGGGATTATAAAAGTTGGGAATGAGACTCAAAAATCGATTTTGCTTACAAATAGCAAGTCAAGGCAAGTCAAGTCCCAAGTCAAAAATGAGCATTTTTTTTTGGAGGCACATTTTCAGACAACAAACAACCTTTGACTAGGGTACTTCAAAATAAAAGTTGATGCCACTTAAATGCTAAAAACATCAACGATTAAGGGAGTTTAATGACAGACAAGTCATTCATCTCATTATGTCTCAATTCAAGTCAAGTCCTGAGTCTTCAACTTCAAAGTCCAGGTCCAGTCTCCACTCATTTATTTTTCAGTCAAGTCAAGTTGCATATCATCAAAACAGTGACTGGAGTCAACTCGACTCCAAGTCACAAAGATTCGTGTCCACATCTCTGGTTGGAAGTGAGAACACATGCATGTTTTTAATAACTGGCAGTCAGTTATGGACTTTTATTTTTCAAAGCCATCCCATCTGGCCGCCTTACACCATTCGTATTCATGGAGGCAGATGTAGCCACAAGGGAATGATGGGAACATTTCTGAAGATCTTTGGACCCTACAAACCCCTGCTGTTTCAATTTGGAGCAAATATGCAGGAGGAAAAGAAAAAGAGAGCCCAAGAAATTAAATTCACAGATATCTGTTTTTTTTATTTTTTTTATTACATTTCCATTTATTACTCCCAAGCTCACGTCCTTTCTTTTCTTCAGCACATGCCAACACACACACACGCACACAGACGCACACAGACACACACACACACACACACACACGGTCGTATCTCTATTCCCTTGTTTTTCCTCCTCCCCTTCACAGCTTGCGGAGCAAATGAGTGCAGAGGAGATCAATGGAGAGGAAATGGGGGCTCACCCCAGCTCTGATTCCCTCGGTGATTTATTAAATTCGCCATTGTTTCGATAGAAGCAGTCCAGCCTAGCTCTCTGGGAAAGCTTTTGACAGCACTGCTTCAGGAAGTGTGACAGGTACACAAGAAGAGAGTAAGAGGTTAGACAGATACAAAGAAAAAGACAAAAGTGTCAGAGAAGACAAGGGATCCAGTGTCGGAGAAGACAGGGGATGCAGATATGGGGAAGGAGGTGAGTGAGTGGGAGAGAAAGCGAGCCAGGAGGGATGAAGGGTAGAGGGTAAAGGGTTGAATAGCGGCAGTAATGATGGTTTATCTCCAGTTTTCATATAAAATAATTATATAATTATATATAATATAATTATGTATCTTATATAATAACATACAGTAATCAGACCAAATAGAGAGCAGGTTATCAGCTGAGTAACAACTGAAACTGCCACTAGCTCAGTTAGCCGTGAAGGTAGCGATCTGGACATGGGAGCTTGATGCATGAGGAAAGTGTTGGTGTTTACACTGCTATCACAGGAGTTTTGGACCAGGGTGGGGCTAGCTGCTTAGCATGCTAAAATACGCTTTGCCACACAATGCATAGAAGTTTTTGCCGGCCTTACATTGGAGCAAATGTGCCGCATTCTCTATGTAAAAAGGGCTCCTGATCATTTTGGTGTCATTTCAAATGTTTTCAACTATAATTGTTACATATTGCACCTTTAACATAAAACTTTTATTCACACATTGCTGAACACTTAAAATGATCCAATTATAGGCGGATATAATGCGATAATACGATTGCTGCCTCTTATATTTGAAAGGAAAAAGGCCTAAAAAACAAAATCAGAGACAGAACTCTATTCCCAGACCAACTGAGATACATACCAAAGGGACCGTGTTGAAGGCACTGTCAAAGTTAAAGTCATAGTGCACAATCCGTGGCATTGTAGAAGAAATCAATAAACAGTGGCTGATTCGGAGGCAGCAAAGTTTAAAAAGCTTTGACAGGCTATCTACAGAAAAAGAGAGACATTGCTAGTGTGACGATTTCTTTCTCTTTACATCATAGGAAGAAAGGCGTGTGCATGGCATTGCTTTTTCCTCCTATGGCGCTTGCCAAGACAGTACAAAACAAAGACATGTTTTCGACTGAAGACACTTTAAGACATCTGGAGGACTTAGAAAAACACCAAGAACCGACTGATACTCCCCCACACTCTGCAGGATTTTAACATTTACTGTCTCATGCCCTGACATTCCCAGCCACTTAAAACCATGTAACGTCCCATCTTTAGTCAGACACTTTTTCCCTTCTGCTGGCTTCTGCTTCTACTTTTATATCTTAGGGCCTCTGCTGTTTGCAGAGGAGCGAGAATGAAGTGCTATCTATAGCTCGGCTCTTGCCATGGGCCAGAATAAAATATGTATGTGTCTCCCCATGCTGCGCCAGCTGAACGTTGCAGGCCAAGCTCTGACCTCCAGCTGCTCCCGACAGGATGGAGCTCCTGACTGACAATCACAAATAAGCCCGGGCCGTGATATTGATGAACAAGATTCCAAATTGTAAGAATATCTTAAATACATCTTTATGTTGTAACAGAATGGAAGACACGTGGCCTGAATGTGTGGATGAAATATTCCGTGCCTAAATCTTTAATAAGTAACAGTGCCACAGTGACGCACAGCCTATTCCTGGCAGGAAACACCTGTAAATACATCTTGTGAAGAGAGATCAGTGGCCTGAGGTAAATGGAGATAGCAACTCTTCAACCAACCCTTTCTTTAATATTTCAACACAGCTTTTCCACAATTTAAAAAAAAAGGAGAAACAGTGGGCGGCATTATTCACAAGGCATGTTTTTTTTTTTTTCCTTTTCAGTCAGATAACTAAAATTTGTGAGTTGAGTGGCTTTGCAAATGATCCAGCACAAACAGATCCTGGAGCCAAGATTACACTAAAGACACATTTATACATTTTAGATAAATATGGTGAAAACAATGTCAGCAATGCCTCCTGTGATTGGACAGTTGACCACGTTTCCTGTCTCAGGAAAGAGACCTATCGAATTGCAAGACTTTTTCAAACCTGGGTGCCGATCTTATGTAGGCTGCTTTTGGGGATTTGTTAACGCTCTGGCATGTAGATTTGGCGTCCTTCAGCCCAGCCTTTTGGCCAACATTTTTTTTTTTTTTTCAACTCAACAGACACCGCCAAAAGTATCAAGATTTGCTCACCAGGCCCCCCGACGATGCCTCCTGACTGGAGAGTCGCACCACTTGCTTTGCTTTGCTTTGCTTTGGCCAGGACATTAGCTGGCTTTCCCCGAGCCACGGCAATACACAGCTACCCGCACACGATGAGCACCAAGATTGTTTTTCATACTCTTGTGTGAGTCATGAAAAATCATACTTACAGGTGAGTCACCCCCATAACACATTTCACAGAGCTCATTCAGCGGGCCTCTGACCTAATTGGCTCACCGCTAATGGCAAAATTCCAGCTGAGCTCTGGGGAAGCGGTCTGTATGTAAGTAGAAGGTATTTATCCCATTTTGTTTTTGTTTTGGAGGCAAATTTGTTCAGTGATTCATTTGAATTCGCTTTCAGAGCACAACTCAGGAAAAATACAGGATATCTTTTTTGTGTGAGACTCTCAGCGTGACTGCAGCTGTTGCTTAACTATTACCTCTTTCAAAAGGGTAGACTTCCTTTTAGATGGTAGCATAGCAATTTGGGTGAAAAACACTTCTGCTCCTGGATTTTGACCTCCTCTGCCTGTTTTATGTCTCTCTCCATATGCAGCTGCATGAAGTTCTCAGCCAAAGAAAATCTTAGCCAAGGTGACTGGACTGGACTTTTGCAGACACGTATTGCTGATTCCTCTTCTACAGCACCTTCAATGGCACCTGTCTCCATTCTGTCTGACCGGGCCTTTTGAGAGACATTCTTTGATTTCTCTTAACTTCTGAAGCGGCATTTGTCATCACACAATAAACAATTTTGCTTTTTTTTTTCAATACATAAAAATATTTCATAAATGATTGGCTCAACTTTTAGCTTTACTTGGGATCAGAGGTGCATAAACATTTTCCCTTGGCACAAAATTACATTTTAAAGTACTGGTATGGGCAGACGTTGGAAATGTGGTGTATAGAAGACCGCTTGCCCGGTGTCGCTTGGGGGCCTGAGTCCTTCTGATCGAGGCTCAGCCCGTGGACGGTGTGAGGCTGGTCTTCTCGGAGTCGGGTTGTTTGGGAATGCAGCCCAAAGCGGGTGGTAAACTCAATCTAAGGCTAAATACAGGCACAACATGGATAGTCAACAAGTACCTTAAGGGAAAGTTGAAAAGAACTTTGAAGAGAGAGTTCAAGAGGGCCTTAACATGGACCGAGTAAACCTGCTTATGACCAACCAGAGCTAGTGTAGCTTGTGCTGACATATCCTGTGGAGAATAAACAAAAGATTGTCATTATGGATCCTAAATCGAAACAACTGTGGTACAAGGACTGGTCATGTTTGGATGCCAATGTAGGCGTGCAAAGCCAGGAGAAACACTTGTAAAGAGTGAAAGTAGGCTGGCATAGTTGTCCCTGATAATGCTGGGAAATTGGAGACGTACAGTATACAGTGACTGAACTATGTGGCTCACGTGTCCGTGGAAAAGCAAGCCGGTTCTCAAAAGGTCCATGGGTCGAACCGATACCGAACCAGCATTAGCACCAGCCCACAACCAGCACTGTTTTGCTTTTGTCGAAAAAGGGATCTTTTTCAAGCCAGGCTATTAAAGCCAAATGAGGGAGTTGTGCTGTCCAGTTAAACAAATACGGCAGCAATCCTATTCGATGCAATCTATGGGATAAAATTACTGAGACTGTACATACTAATGTGTACATGGCCACTATGCGACCTATTTTTAAAGGCTCCAGGGTATCCTAGTTACATTGCTATTATCATTTCAAAGTGCACCTGGGATCTTCTCAATAGTACTGTGGATTCTGTTGGAGTCAGTCTATTCCTTTGAATTATTACATGTGCCTCCAACGGACCAAAATGATCTGGAATGAATCTGAAACGTATTTACATGTCATGTTATCATTAACTTTGGATATGTTAAATTGCTGTCTGATTGGGATTTTCTTTTAAGGTTCAGGCTTGATTTAATTGTCATTTTTACAACCCAAGGTTGTACAAACGAAATGTAAATTACGGTGGGGTGTCGAGGATGATCACGATTATTAATGACGCTTCTGAGTTTTAAACGGCTATTATGCAATGAGACACTGATAAATGTCTTCACGGTAAAACTATGTTTAACTTTTGACAGATTCCAAAAACAACAAAAAAAATATTCATTATTTCCCAGATCTTGCTACAGTGTTTGCTGGTAAAAAAAAATTCCGGCACATGTAGGAGCGGAAATGAAGCAGAAAAGACATTATGCAAATATAATTACGATGGGGTGCCAATTTATCACACACAGAGATAATTCATCACACCCGGAAACAATCCAGTTAATTTAATACGCTGCAAGCAACAGTATTATTCCTACAATTGAATATTGACCAGCAGGGCAGGCTGAGGAAAACAGCTGCACATTGGGGATTCGGACATATCAATTTGCCCGGTGGCCTTGGACAGAGGCCCCTGTTTTTAGACATAACTCAAGACGTGCATGTCTTCCAATCTGCAAGATTCAAATTGCCATATTTAAGGTGGCTGCGAACAACTCTAAATACAAACATCAGAGTTTGTTTTTCATTAATCAGAGATAGATTATTTAGTGGTTCAAGTGATCCATGAAGCTGCTAGTCTATTTTTATTAAATGTTCGTCTGACTCTTCTCCGTTAGCTTTTTTGTCTATTTTCTTCCCCAAATGAACTGCATTCAAACCTTCAAAGACACTGTCTATGTGAGCGGTTTAACTAAGCAGCATAATAACTTTAATGAACTAAGAAGTCTTTGAAATACTGGGAGCACAGGAACCGAGTGGGATATATTGACCGTTACCATGTGGGTGAGCAGCCGAAACCACATTTCAAAACAGCCTGATAAAGATGGCTCGTGAGTTGGCATGCAATCGACCCACGTGTATTGATCCACCATGGTGTCGGTGCTTACAAACCCATTTCTACTGGCATGTCTTGTTGGGTTTTTTCCACATCCATCCCTGACAAAGGCTTCACGTTGGATCAGATCACTAAGGCCTCATTTCTCAGAGAGTTATACCAGGACTAGTTCTTTTTATTCCTCCATTATTTTGGTTCTTGTCTTTTTTCTGCCGTAAATCATCTAGCTTGGGTTCGCTCGTTTTGCGCTCCTTTGAAACGTCCCGACAAACATAATGTGCTTGAGATTGCAGAAGCTGTGATTGATGAAACTGACACTGGCTGTTTTTTTCACACTGTAGTGGACAAGAAAGACTGCGATTTTATGATGAGCTGCTTTAAAAAAACAAAAAAAACAATCCAGTCCACGTTGATTGGATTTATCTCCTTTGACAATTATTCTAACATACGGCCTGCATGCTCAATCTTGATCGAGCAGTGATGTTTGTGAACAGATGCTGTGCATGTGTATCTTTAAATCATATCATTCATCTCGCTAAATTGCCATAAATGACACATAACCTCAATGCTTTCCAAAGATTGGACAAAAGGAAGAATGGGAAGTCTTTGTAATTAACTCCCTTCCTATTTATCATGGGGAAGGATGACAAGCCTGTTTGAGTATTAATCAAAACATTACCCTGAGCTACTTTGAGTGTGCCAAGCTGGCAGCCATTTCTCATCAATGATGTCACATTAGTGATCTGAAGCTTGACACTGGATTATTACTCTCCAGTCCTGAGTTCAATTAGAGCTCGGTAAACACTTGATAAGCTTGCTAATGACGGTGGTCTGGTGGGTGATGAAACAATCGTTTTATTTTCTTGGATGTCGTCTAATTTCGAGAGAGAACCTTCCGTAATGAAACAATTTAAAGACAAGGCAAAGCAGAGCCTCTTATCATCGGACATCTAAAGAAGCCTGAATTATTTATTTTTTTGGCCAGGTTTTTTCCAACAGATATGACTCCAAAACTACAGAGAGCTAGTTAACCAGATGACTAATCCATGCCTCCGAGACAGAGGAAATGGCATAAGAAATCGGTATAACCACCGACTGGCAAAAAACATTGCTCTGGTATTGATGTTTTAAAAAATAAATTGAGGCAAAGTTATATTATTTGCTCATTTGGTCCCTCTTCTGTGCTTTATTTGGAGGAAAACTGAGGGAATAAAAATTAACAAACAACATGCAGAGTTATTGTAGTTCTTTCATTCAGCAGGGAAATGTATGCTTTTTGTTCAGCTTGTGTGTTGGGACTCGATACTAGCTGGGGATCTTTGTCGAACTCCATGTCTCTCTTTTGTCTATTTTTAAGCAATATTTAGTCACACATTTAGTCCCCTCAAAGTTATAAATATCTATGTATCTTTCAGCAGATTCTCAGCGGGCTGGCTACATGTGGCGCCCCAAGGCTTTATCTGTGTTTACAATGTAAAATAAATACCCCGCTAATTGAATTCAGCAGTCTTTACAAACAACATCATTTCAATGAAAGGATAAGAGCTACAATAGGAAGGGCCTTGTGGGATGTTAAAAAATGCCTCACTATATAAGAAACTAACGTAGTGAATCACAGAGATGTGATGATGTCTTTGGTCATTTGTTGGACCAGTTAATTCAGCTCATTGTTCAGTAAAGAGCTGTTCAGGGAAAAAACATCAGACACCATCCAAGGCTCTGAGCAAACAAGAACAATATAGTAGAGACACTGTTTCTCAGTCCAAAAGCACAAGCTCACTGGCAAATGTATAACTTGAGTGAAAGTGCAACAGACAGCCGTGACGTTCTGGTCACAGTACAGATGAAGTGCTAATGAATTGCACAGAACTATAAGTTGATTCTTTTCTTCCAGTTGGTGCATTCAATCACACTATAATGTGACCCTGGATTCTTCTGATAAGCTCGAAACACGACTGTCAGCGGGAGAAATAAGCATCATTGTCAGTGTCAAAGATGAACCCAGGCAGCTCAACGTGTTGTGCCGCCGACCCAGCTTTACAGAGTGTGTCAAACAGTTCTGATGAGGGCCATTCTGCATGGGCATTTGATGGATTGCTTGTTATCATTGCGAGGACCAGTTCAATGGCCCCAGTCAAGACACTCTCAGTGCTGTATTGGCAGAGCAGCGGTGCGAAGTGCTCACCCAATCAAGTCTGAAGTAGTTGTTCAGCTGTATGGACTGGCAAAATGTTTGGCTGTGCTATGAGAACATAATTTCCCTGATTCTAAATCCACAGATGAGTTTGGGCCCTAGAAAGAAAATAATAATAATATTGCAACTGGATCACACAAGCCAGGAAGCCTGTCAACAAGTTCATGTGTTGACCCATCACGAGCCATTATTACATTATTACATGAAACCACACCCAGCTTCGAACTCAGCCTTCATTTTCTCCCAGCCTGTGGACAGAGATATACATATATACACTGACAAATCACAAAAAAAAAAAAAAACACTTATGTGGTAGTTACAACAGTTACAAATCTATAGGATCACAATTTACCATGATGAAACACACACATGATGACTCACAAGGTGAAAACTTTACCAGCCATCACTATTCTAGCTGGTAATCTAATAAGTATTGACAGAGTTGTATAAAGTAGAAAGAGTTAAAAAAAAAAGTCCTGCACACGATCAACATCTTCAAGTGTTGTATAAACTAACCAAAAGTCATACTTGAGTAAAAGTAAAAGATATTGTGCTAAAATATTACTTTGGTAAAAGTCACTCATAAAGAATTTACTTCAGTTAATTATTTGCTATAAAATTACTTAATTTGTACTTATTGAAAATAAAAATAAGTGTATTCAAACATGCACTCTTTAGGCTATGAACCAGCATGGAAAGTAACTAGTAACTAGGTAACTATTTTATCAAATTAGTGTTGTAAGTGAAAAGTACAAAAATACCTCCGAGATGTAGTGGAAGTGGAAGTATAAAGCACTAGAAACTGAAGTACAGTATTTGAGTAAATGTACTTTATTACATGCCATTACTGATTATTGATAACTAATCTGTAAACTAGTCACATGGTGCAGCAGCACCCAATGAAAGAATGGCCGCCAAGAAGAAATGTTGTATGCTTTTACACTTGACATCATGAACCATGTTGTTAACCATCAAGAACAATAGAATAGCTGCATTTACTGTACATCACATTCTGCTCTTTGCTCGGTCGCAGCCAGTGTGATTATGTCTGTGGTTTCTCGGACTTAACTTAAGTAATAATACAAACTCAGAACAAGCTGTTCTCTGAGGACATTAAGGTCCCAGAACACCGTTTGAAGCAGGAAACTCTGGTGTATATAAACCAATCTATATGCATGGTCAATTTCAACACTGTTATTGTGATGGTTGTTTTTGTTGATATTAATTTAGACATTAATTTATGGAGCAACTGTGAAGATTTGAGTTTTTGATTTCTGCGCACATACGTCAAACCCCTTTCAGTTTAATCAAAGGAAACAACGAATGGAACAAGAGGGCAGTTAACTTGTAAGTGGGTCAACGCTTGATTACTACCCACCGTGGAGAAACTTTTTGTTTGTAGTTGTGGCAGACACTGAAAATAGCAGCTAAAATGTTCCCATTCTTTGAGTCTATAAGCTCGAAGCAGCGTTGTGTGCTGTTAAAACAGGAGCAGGGTCTCTGGTGGGTATCGCAGTAAACTCAATTTGATAAGATAAAAGCAAGGAAACATTTCTCAAGGATGAAAACCGCCTCGTTAAAAAAAAATAAAAAATAAAAAATTAGGATGGCAGGACAAAACAAAGAGAAGGAATATATAATTACCCCCTTGACTTGATCATTGAAAGTGGTGACAACCTGAACTCTGCATATTCTGAGTTCTCACCTAAAAATGACTTTAACACGGCAAAGGACAAGTGCTGGGACAGTGTGCTGACAGTTGCTGTGAAAGGTGTCATATTCCATTAGTCTTCTGGGTCCGCAGTTTTTTATGATTAAGCTCAAAACAGATTGTGGCCTGCAGTTCAAATGTGCCTCTTTTAAATGTTCAATGAATCTCTCGATTAAAGTAAGAAATCTGTATGTGTGTGTGTGTGTGTGTGTGTGTGTGTGTGTGTGTGTGTGCCTCAAATATCTCTGCAGATCAGGATCAGACTGACCTGAGATTTTCAACATGGCTGCTGCGTGGTTTAAGGGTGTGCAACATCAGATTTGTTTGGACTACAAAGATATCGTTAATAAATGATTTAATAAATGATTTACGAATTCCGCTAGCATTGTCAACCATAGCCACCATAGCCACGAGCGCACCATAGCCAATCACTGAACACCATAGCCACGTGCGTATCAGAGCCAATCACTGCAGAGCCCACTCCCACGACACACCTTAAGAAACAAGCAGATTTATACCTGCAGCGGCGCGAGTTGGACCGGGATTTTTCCCAGGTTCGGTCACGTTCTCTGTATCTAAACTGACTATTGTGGATTAATGAGACTGAACGAGTCCAGACCGAGTCTGTTCCGGTCTGAGGAGATC
>OMLP01013715.1:0-13889 GCA_900302685.1 Spondyliosoma cantharus
GCAAAACCAAACATCTTTCTTTTTTATCAAAAATGCTTTAAAAAAAAAAAATAATAATAATAATAATAAGAGCAGCTCTACATCAGATTCCTGAGTGGTCCACAACCCCTTGTTTTGTAAATAGTAGAAAATAAATAAACAAGCTTTAACAAAACAATATTAAAATAAATAAATAAATAAAATAAGAGCAGCCCTAAAGCATTTGTCGTACTGAGCTGTGTGGTACCGATGTAACTGATTAGTTGTGTTACCTCGCGTTGTGTCAACAGATGCAAGGCACTGTCGACACAGAACACGTGTTTGGTCAATATCATCCTTCTTGTAGCTGAAATAATTCCAGTTAACTGACGTTGCTTATTTCTCGTCCTTGTCTTCGTTTCGTTTTCGGTATTTTTACTTGTTCGTTGCTCATTTTTCAATGTTGTTACCGGCAGCGACTCACCACTCCATGTGCAGGGGCGTGGTCTGCTTCGGTACACTGAATGTGATTGACGGATCGCTGCGCATGCGGCCTCTGCATGCACAGTGTTCGTCAGGTAGACTTGAACCTCCTATATCGCAGGCTCTGCGATGTGAATATTGCGCACACGTACATCGCGATGACGATGCTCAAACGATATATCGTGCAGCTCTACTTAACACATTCACATACACGCACTGATGGAACGGTCATCAGGAGTCATTTGGGGTTCAATATCCTGTCCAAGAATGTGCAGAACTGGGGATCAAACCCCCTAACCCTAACCTTTCTGATCAGTTGACGACCCAGGTAAAGCTGATCTTTGATGAGCACTGGAGTGGAAACTTTTCGAAGATAGTCATGAAACCAGAAAGAAACGTCAGCAATTTGTTGAGCAACAACTTCAATTTACAAGATCTTGCTTTTATTTCCACACACGTGGTATAAAGGAATGCCTCTGACCCAAGGTAGGTGTGTCATGTCACTTTGTAGGCATGCCACATAATGATTCAAACTAGCATCACAGACATGTCATCCACGCCCTGGGATCTATGTCAAAGGCCACAGCCTTCTTGGAGGGAACAGTTCTCAAGTTACATCTCAATTAGCCAGCGATTTGTCGGCGAGGCAGGTAAAAGCTAGGACCACCCCCAGGGTACACATTGCAATGTCAGTTTCAGTTAGCATGATCAGACACAGGGAAATGGAGAGTAAAAAAATGAGTGCCCTTACCGAAGGCCTATTGCTGAAATCTCTGTCTCCTGGCCCGTGATGAGGGGAGTATCAGTAGCGAGAAAAATCACTTTGATACATTTATCAGAAACACGAGGCGATACAGCAGCTATGCACCGAGAAATTCCACAACTCTCCCTCTGCATCCTCCTGAGCTGACTGCACAATCCTCATCCCTCACCCCTTTCCTCCCATGGTGTCTTTACAATCTCCTCATCCATTATCATTGGTTATTAGATAAGAAATGGAGCAGAGATGAATAGCACAACACAGCAGCCTCACTGAAGGCTTTTCCTACCGTCAAGCTTCTGTCAGATCAGATGGTAGACTGAATACCATCAGTGGACGAGAAAAAGGAGAAGTTCTTTCAAGTTGCGGCGGTGGCTTTACTCGGTTTACAAGGTTTCTGATGGAACAGGCAGACCTATCATGTCTGCTTTTGTCTCCCACACACACTCACACATACACAGAAGTATAATAGTATCAGTTCCCCCCGCGGCAACATTTTGCACCAATATTCCTGCTCTGCTTAACCAATCAGAAAAAACACCCAGATCGCAGCAGGCCGTTGTTAGATCTGGTGTCTAAAGACGAGCATGAAGGGATCTTTCCACATTTAAAATGAAGGCATGGAAGATTTATGGCTAGTGGGCGGACTATGTAAAGCATGGCTGTGTATTGCATATGGAAGAACTAACTCGTCACAGAAAATGAGACACCATCTGAGGTCTCTTATTAACAGCAGACAGTACTGAATGGATATACCAGAGGATAGTGGTGAGTAATGACCAGCCTGGGATGTGCAAGGGGGAAATGATCCGGTGGTCTGATTGGCTGCTTCTGTATTTCTATATAAAACTTAAGGATTGTGACTGAATAAGCAACAGTTAAAGTTTAAGATAAAACATTTAACGCGAGTAAATGTAGTTAGTCTGCTCCATCAGGTCGGTGTGCCTAGATTTGATAGACAATGTCATCAGATTACAATTCAAATGTTGCTGACCTGAGTGCTACAATGGGACACTTTTCAACAGAGCCCTGCCCACTTCAAACCAGTGAGAGACAAAAACACAAGATACAGAAACCTCTGATGTTAAATGACCAAAACTTTGGATGTTCATGTTTGACTCCATCGCTTCAAGTCAGGGCCTTTTAGAAGAGTTGGGTGGTGTCCATGTTGAAACATCGCGAAAGCAAAATTTGCTCATCAGCCAACCACTGCAGTCACTGCTGTTGCTGTTTTCCACTGTCGCTCTGATGGCTCTGATAAAGAAAACTGTCTCCCCAGCGAAGGGATTCGGATCATATCTGTAATTTAGCTGTGATCAACCTCAGAAGCTTGAAAGTTAGACGGCTAGCTTTACTGCAAAAAGCTAAGCTAAGAAATTGCAAATAACAAAGGCACAATTGAGGGAAACACACTAACAGCAGCCCATACAAGAAAAACACAGCTGCCACCAAAGTGACCAGGCTTCTTTGGCTTGCCAAACTGGGCAGATTTGATAAGAAAAAATATAAATGGGACATGGAGACATAACATTCTGCACCGAGTAGCAACAGATTAATTTTTATTTTATTTTCCACAAATCAAAAACTTTGGCAACTCTGAGGAGGGGGGGAATCACTCAGTTCTCAATTACTGACAGCCACTGTCTACCAGCCCAACCCTACTCCTGTTTAAACTAAATTTCTGGCCCCATAATATTTTGCATGAAATATGGCTGAAATTGCAGTTATCCTGTTCAATGAAGCGGCCTTTGTGAGAGTTAGCAATATGGTGGACACACTTCCTAACAAGTCTCAAACTCTTTTTTTTTTATCAAGCCTGACTTCCTTTGAATGACTTTCTCTGCTCCTGTTATCAGATGGGCTTCCACTAGATTTTCTTCCCCAACAATATAAATCAAATTAGAAAAGCTGGAAGAACAGAGCACTTCTAGCTTTTATATATTTGTCCTCTGAATCCCTCTCTCTCTCCTCCCAGCCTGTTCATGAATCCATCCGTCTCTAATCCACTTCCTGAACGGCTCACTGAAACTTTAACGTCCATTTGTCCTTTATTCGGTATCCAGTAGAGGGTGTCTGCCTCTCCCCCTCCCCTCTATTACTCTCCATTCATCCTTCCATCCTCCATTTCCCACTTTCAACCACTTCCGCTCTCCCTCGGTCCCTCCGCCGGGCTGTCCTCTGCTTCACGCGTCTCTCCCCTCCCGCTTCATTTGTCTTTCATCTCCCTTGTCCACGATCAGGTCCTCTTCCTCTCTCACACTCTGCCCACTGTCCTTCTTGCCGAGAGAGGGACAGTGCAGCGTCCTGGCAGCTCTCCACCCTCCCTGCCTCGGCGGAAAAATAAACAAGCGTCCACATGTTCCCAAGGAATTTTAATGACTTCCATAACTTTGGCCTCTTTACCTGCCAAACCCAAGCCAGCGTGGGGGAAACGATGGACTCTAGATGAGCCAGTTTAGTGGCTCTGATGACGAGCTTTGTGAGCATGACACTTTGAAGAACTGAGCAGCTTTAAAAAGGCCAGAGGTTTGCCAGACGAGAAGCCATATAGACAAATCTGTGAGCTAAAGTAAACAGTAAACAAAACATAAATTGTGTGATACAAAGTGGGATGTCAAGCAGTGATCAGTGCAGCCTTGTAGATCGAAGAACTGCACTGACCCGTGATGTCGTGGTCCTGATTGGAAGCTGAGGCAGACCATGACTGCCTCTGTCCTCAGCTGAGGTGTGGCACTGTAGTATAGTAACTGTCTCAAGACTTGAGGTCAGGCAGGAAACTACAGAGAAAGTGGTATCTATAAAACCCTCCAGATGCTCAACATCTGTAGGTCCTGTGTGAGGAAGCATCTGTGGTTTGGGGTCTTGCCTCAATCCCAAGTCAGTGCTCTTGCTTTCAAGTACTTTCTCATTTCCCTTACCAAGGCTGATATCATAGATGTAATTGCTGTAAAAGATATTGATATGCAGGTCAATTTTCTTGTAACAAGCATGTATGACCACATCTTAAGGTAAAAGTGTTTACAGCTGATCAGATGGTGTGGAATTCAGGTGTACACATGAAAAATGACGGTACTCGTGTGAAGAATGGAGAATGATAACACTGCTTTAAATTCTGACTTTCACAATCTCAGTAAAGGTAGGGTTTTTTGTTGAACTCCTTGCCCTTGTTGAATTCAAACCCTGACCTGCAAAAAGCTTATTTTATAAAAAAAATATAAAATACCCCTATATCTTTATTTCCACCAAGCAGGTTAAGTTTTCATCCTTGTCCATCTGTTGGTTGGTTGGTTGGTTGGTTTGTTGGCAGAATAACACAGAAACTACAGAAGAGATTTCCACAAAACTTGGATGGCGGATGGGTCTTGGCCCGATAGACCTCGTACATTTTTGGGCCTTTGTTAAAGGGATATTCCGGTGTAAGTTTAATCCATGTTCTAACACACCGTGAAACCGAGTAGGACTCCCCCTTGAGAGATAAAGTTTGCAGACCGCTAGCTTACGTAGTTTTAGCAACCTCAGAAACGACCGTACGACAACAATTACGGTCGATTACCGAGTGCAGTACCGCAGCTCAAGGATGATCATTACTGTGGAACTCTACTGCACTCGGTAATCGACTCACAGGGCTTCCAAACAACAAGGAAGCTTCTCGGTTGGTGAGTTTTGTTTATTTTTTCCGACAAATCTGGCAAAAATATCAAATTTGATGCCTCGAAATATGTGCTGGGACCCTATTTGTAATGTTGCTGAAGTTTGGTGCTGCTCTGAGCATTATTCGTGGCTTTTTGATGGCAGTTTAAACTTGGATCAATTAACTGCAACATATTGTTGTTGTGCGGTCGTTTCTGAGGATGCTAAAACTAAGCTAGCGGTCTGCAAACTTTATCTCTCAAGGGGGGGGTCCTACTCAGTATCACAGTGTGCTAGAACATTGATTTACACTAGAATATCCCTTTAAGGCACTCTGCTCAGTGCCATTCTAATTTGAAATAATTTTCGGGGCATAGAACCAATGATCAGATTTTTACAAATCCAAATGCAAGTCGAACAAAAGCACAGTCATGAGTACTGAAATTAAAATGTTAACCGACATAAATCAAATTGTGGATTTGGAGAATTGTGATACCCAAACTTCATAATAAAAGATTTACACTGAAAAAACTGTTTAAAGTGAAACTCTCGCCAAAATGCAACCTAGGCTTTATTTGTGAATGTATACGAGTCAAACCTTCGGGTAAATGCATAATTACGACGAAAGATGCACTTTTAAGATTTCCGTAGTTTCGTTTTCGGGCAAGCTCATTTTGAATGGGAGTGCAAGGGCACTTAGCTAGCATCAAATATCGGTAAGAGATCCAAGAGCTTGACGAAGGGGCGAGGAGAAAGAGAGAGGAGCCGGCGGTGGATCGATACTTTTTGACTGCCATGACGACCATGGGTCGGAGATACTACTGCTAATGTGAGTGCTTCAAAAATTCTCTTTTTAGTAAACTCTGTGTACACAAACAATGTTCTCAATGCTCGTGTTTATGTGTAGAGACCCTGGTGATACTACGAGCGATTTCTGATGCTAGCTAAGTGCCCTTGCACTCCCATTCAAAATGAGCTTGCCCGAAAACGAAACTATGGTAAATCTTAAAAGTGCTTCTTTCGTCATAATTATGCATTTACCCGAAGGTTTGACTTATATACATTCACAAATAAAGCCTAGGTTGCTTTTTGGCGAGAGTTTCACTTTAAGGCTTCTATTCTGAAGCAACAGGCGCTCTCTGATCACAGTTTGACATGCTGCAGGCATCACAACCATAAAAACACCCTGTGACTCTGCTGGATTATCTCTGGTCTATATGAGTGCACACATGATTGTTCATGAGTGTATGTTTGTATGACAGAGAGAACGAGAGGGAGAGAACTCCAGTCTGCAGTGATTGAGGTCCACAAGAGGCTTACTCTCAGGTGGGAAAAGCCTTGTTGAGAATGTAACCTGTTTTAATGGGGCCATGACCCACAGACTGTCAGGTCAAACTCCTGTGACCTGACAGCAGAGCAGGCGAGGGGTTGATGGAGTTCTCTGTCGAGGGCAAAGCCAGGGCTATAAATCTGTGGAATTACTCTTGTCACACTCAATGTTGAGACACACTGGGAAACTAAATAAGAACCAGTTTCTGTTTGAAATAGTTTAGAAGTTAATAGTCCTGAGCTATGGTGATCTAATTCCTGACCCACCTACTTTTAGCATGATTTGTAATTAATGTGTATCAAAAGATAGTTTGTACATCTTGTCCATTAAAATCAGTTTGTACCTTTATGAATCCATGGCTCACTACACAGATTTGTTCAACATATGGACTTCATTACATGTGTGCATTTTTCTCCCACCTGGCGTTCTCTTCACCTTCATTAGCAGCACATTACGAAATCAGACAATGTGTTTTATTACAGATGTGTCAGCGGTGGGGAACACCCAGCCCACTGGCAGGACCACTGTTTAGATTTCTGATCTCCTCAGTTGTGTTTTTCTTTCCCTCTCAACCCAGGACCAGCTGCAGAGGAAATGACAATATGAGGGGGGAAAACAACAGAGATTAATAACATCTCCTCCCACCTACTCCCCACTCGATTGCCCGTTTCTACCTCCATGTATCCCTAACTGGTCTTTTTCTGTTGGTGTGGCTCATTCGACCTCCCAGCCAACTTCTCAATCTGCTCCTCTACTCGTTTCATCCTCGGGGTTGCAACCTCTGTACCATGAAATTGATACGTCTCTCTGCCTTGCATACACTCAGAAGGCTCACACACTTGCAGATTTAGTTTCTCCCCTCGTTTCCCTCTTTAGACCCCATCCTCTCTCATGTATGAGGAATCTGGGTCGTGTTCTCCAACTTCAAGCCCGCACTGATTAGCAGGTTGTCTTCAGCGAACCAACAGGACTCCTCCTTGCTTGTGATCCTTTATGTTTCAATATAATGAGGTGATTTGTCTGGTCTAAAAGGCTGTTCTAAATGTATCTACTGCAGGCTTGGGCAATATCCACAATTTTACATCACAATATTGCCCCACAATCACAGTACAAATAAGTCATCTTCAACCTACAGAGACAACAGGAAAGGAAGCTAATTCTTACAGCTGAGGCACAAGTTCAGGATTAAAGGGATTCACATCAAACAGAAAGAGGATAAAGGTTGGAACTGAAGCAACAAAGTTCTCTTTTCTTTCTCTTTGGAGAGTACTTTGAATGACAGGTTATTTGAATTGAATTCCCCTAAGAAATGACTTCATTCATTCCTACAAGGTAAGCCCAGATATAAAACAATGGGGCTGCCCACTGAAATATAACGGCTAAATATATCACAAATAAAATGCTTAAAGTGGCAACAGACAACCTTTTCCGAGTTTCCAAGTTGTATTATTGTCGGCACTCGCTGCAAAGACAACAGGATTGTTTCAGTTTTCCTCAGAGTCAAACAACACCGGACTGTGTGACTTTATTCAATCATTTAGTCTATAAAGTGGATCGTCAATTTACCCTACTTTTTCTGGGTGACCGTGTGCCCAGTGGCAGAAAGAAATTGTGCAGTGATAGCCAGGTTTATGCGCAAATAATGTAAATGCAGATGGTTTCATTATTCTGTATATAATATCTTGATATTGTACAACCAACATTTACTACATACTGATGAGGGAGGCAGAAAACCTGGCTTCTCCTAGTTTATAGGTACAAAAGGTGACACTTCTGCAATAACATGTCTGAAAACTATGGCTTTGTTGGAATTATATATAGTTAGATGCGTCCAACAATGTTCAAACCCGGAGAAATGTGTAATGTTGTTAAGGTAACGGAGAATGATGTCCGCAAATCTGACTAAACATAACATGAATAAAACTTGTAAATATTACGTCATGAGTAAACACTTCCGTCTGAGTCATGTCAGGTAGATTCATCAGCAAAACTCAACATATAGTTTGTTTAAACCTTTTAAAAGAAAACTCCAAAGTCCATAAAGTCATTCTGCTTCTCAAAACTTCCTGAACATTTTCACACTTTAGATTCACTTGACTAACTTTAGTTAACCCAGTAATACAATGCATTACAGCCTATTAGGAGTAAAGTGAACTGTGCCAGTTTATTCTAAAGACAGGCCGGACAGTATCTCGAGCTCTATGCCAATACTCCTGACGTAAGGCTGTGCACCTGTTTGCACTTGGTGCTTTGCGAGACTGTGACTGTGGTCTGTGCTTTAGTAACTAGGTTTGGTTATAGCCAAACATCAAACCACAGCTGGTTCCAGCAGTGAGATCTTCAGATTTACTCTGACGCAATTCCCTTGATGGGAGGTGTGGGACGTCAAACTGGAGTCCCTCCTCACTGGGCCCGACTCAAATATCCACTTCTGGATGAAAGAAACCCCATCCTGACTTCATAAATGATTTCCAGGTTTTGGTTGAGGAGGACGGAGGGAGGGAAGAAAGAGAGAAAAAAAGAAAGGAAGACAAAGAGATTTAAGGGGAAATTGGGCGGCTGAGTGCCCAGCCTCCTCACCCCCAGAGTCAATATTTGCCAAGGACAGAAAAGCTTCCCACTGAACGATGAAGTCATTGTTTTTGGACTTTAATAAACAAGGTTCTGTATAGTTTTGCAGTGTATCCCCAGGGATGTACTGCAAGTTTGTTCAGATGTGTTTGTGCTGGTTGGTTTGGTATGAATCTAAGCTCCGTAGAAAGCAACAAGGCCAGGATGAGTAAATCCTCCATTCAGTGAGCTCCACTCCTCCTCCTACTATCCCTCAACCTGGCACACATCACATTACACGGAGGTGAAAATCCCTGCAGACAAATCTCACATCTGGAACAAACCAACAATTTGTCAAAACAAGTTCTCCATTTTCTTTGAAATTCTCACTTTCCTTTTTTACTCCTTGCAGAAGAATGAAAGTAGAAAATAGAATGCAGGGTGTCAGAAGGGCTCATCCCCGGGAATTGAGAAATTAGCACCTATTACTTTGCATTTGTTAGCAATTATAGTTAAAGTTAACGTGGCATTAAACATTACAATAAAAAACTCATAAAACACCTTTCAAACTGTTTTCCCACGAACCACAGCTACCAAAAAAACAAGAAAAAGGCTTCAGTTTGACGCCAAGTGGTGGTTTTCTTACTGGACTAGCTTGCCTCAGCATTCCTGACTACTACTAATAAAAGGCTGATGCTAAACAAAAACCCTGAAAATCCTCCCTCAAACAGCTGAACTGCTTTAAGACACATGATGGTCCTGGTGACTCAGCACTAGTCTGTCCTTGATGAAAGGTAGACTGAGCAGAAACTGAAATCTTATCAGATGCAAACGACACTCAGATAAAAATCTTCATCAGGCTCAGAAGAAAGTAGTAAAAAATAAGAGTCCAAAAGGAACTTTAATTTGACTGATAATGGAAAGTAAAGATGGGTCATGACTGCGCAGGAGATATCTTGATCATCCTGTTGCATCGTGTCCCAGAGGCCTGAGTCATCTCTGTTTATGATGATGAATATTGCCCAATATTTCATTTGGTGGAAACTTTTATTCATGGTATCCTGCAGCATTCAGTAACTGAACTTGATAGTCAAAATAGCATTAACCAGATCAGAAAATACATTAAAAGTTTCATTGAACACCTACAGTAAGCTTAACAGGTGCTATTATTTTCTCTCTTCTTTCGTTTTTAGAAACAAGTCATGAGAGAAACATGTCAGCAGGTCCTGCCACTGGGTGAAGACAGGTTCAGCAAAGCTTTCCCATGAACTCTGACCTGGCCAAAGCAGTCTATATAAAGTGTCGGGTGAAGTTCAGAGGGTTATTGGTTTCACCCTACAAGCCTTTAACTCGCTGCGGTCATGGACGACTGGGAGGCCGGGGACAGAAGGGTCAAACCACTGCTGGGCAAAGAGAGGAGCAAGAACAAATCGAGACATTAAGACACCGATCTGATTGTATCATCTAGAGGAAGTACAATACACACTGTGAGTACAGCAATAACAGTTCAATCACTCAGCAACAATTCCTCTTTTTTTTCTTTGTTTTGACAGATTCAGATCAGAAGCTTCAAACATACTGAGTCCTTCTCTTTCTGCAGTCGTGAGTCGTCACCTGGGCCCGCTTGGAGCCAAGGCGGCCATGGCTTGGCCGTACTCTGAAGCAGGTCTATCTCAGGCGCAGCTCAGCTCAACTAGGCGCAGTAAATGTGGTGATGTAAAGCAAATTAGCGCGGCATGGTTTGACTCAGCGCGGCCAGAAGTGGTAGTGGAAAAATGGCATAAATGGATCCAGAAGATGAAGATGAAGGGGAAGCTATCCTGAACCCTGAATGATGACAAAACCCAACGCAACCTGCTGGGAGGCAGTCAGGTGTGTGCTTTGACCCGATTCCAGGGATAGCCAATCTCAGTGCCACTCAGCGTGTTGAAACTGAGTCTGATTAGGTATCATGGCTGTTACATGGTTAAACCATCTGTGGGAGAGGACAACAATGAGTCACACAACCTGTATCAACAAACCACTAGATATGATTTTAAATCTGGAGGAAATTGAGGATCAGTTAGCTTCATCTATGAGAATATCGAAGGCCTCAGTGTTTACTAAATAAAATGTCCCCCACTGGTAAAAAAAATCATCTTGCTTTTCTCTCTGCAAAGAAACCTGATTTCAGCGAGTTTGGGCCCCTGCATGTGCACCTGCATTCAAGCTGAAATGTGTGCAGTCCTTTGTCAAAGCTCACATCTAAGCCCGTCAGTGGGACCCAGCCCAAAGACATTTGGTTTAACTTAGAGCTGGACTGCAGCGTTCAATCAGACCCAAATCACAATCATCAAAAAGAACCAGAAAAAAAAAAGGCCAGAATCTGACAGCAATGATTTCTTCGCTCTGCGGGGCCAACAGGTGACGCTCCACAGAGTTTATCAAGAGTGCACTTTGATACAAACAATTAGGCACACATTTAAAACTAACAAATATATAGAGTTTACACACACATTGTGGTCGGGGATGACTTTAGTGAAAACTAAATTAAAAGAGGCAGACTCGGACAGCTGGAAACCATGCTGTATGACATAATCGCAGGCAGGCTAGCCAAGCTATTTAACACGCGCGCGCGCATGCGCACACACACACACACACACACACACACACACACACACACACACACACACACACACACACACACACACACACACACACACACACACACACACACACACACACAGCCCCATTACATAAACCAGTGATTTACAACACAAGTTCGAAAGAAGAGTAACACCCATTTCTTGAACGATAAGACAACCCCTTCCTGTCTCTTTGTAAAACACACGTCATTCAATCACACACATGTGCACACGCACACACGGTCTATCATTCCTCCCAAAGTGGAAACATAAGGAGAGGAACTGGAGAGGGGCTCAGGTCAACAGGGTTGATTGAGACAACAGGACAATACTTCACCATCGCAGACTCAGCATGAGGGAAGAAGTTATCCCTTCTGCCTACTTTTAAAACATTACTGAACCACATGTCCAAGGTTGAAGTGCAATAAGTCTCATGTAACAGTGAGAAATCTGTCTTAATTTACCACAAAGATATATCTCAAAGCCTTGACCCGAGAGCAGGCATGTGGTGTTGAATTCGGATGGATACATGAATGCCTCGGGAGAGGAAATCAAGGCCAGCATGACTCCAAATCATTCTGTCTGAAGCAGCAATATTTTCTTGAAGGGCCTGGCACACAAAGTCATTCCTGAAACAATGAGAAAGCCTCGGAGAATGTCCAAAAGATGAAGACCAAACAAGGCCTGATGCAAGGTTCCTTTTTTATTACTTTTCTGCAAAACAACACTCAACAAATATTTGATCAAACGTTTCAGGATTCATTAGAGGACCGAGGCCATCGCCATGGCAGCAAGTGCCATGGAAGCAGGATGAGTATGTAGATTATACGTATCCTCTGCAGAGTCGAATCCAACAAGATCCGACATCCTCATACAACCAAAAGTTGTACGTAAGTACATTCTTTTAACGTTGTGCTATCCTAACCATAGACTGCTCTCATCTGTAACATTCTCAAAAGGACTTTTGATAGTATGTAATGTGCAACTCGTGACAAAAACAGAAAGAGGGATAAAGAAACCCAGGAGCAAAGTGTGTGCACAACGTGTGAGGAGCTCACTGCCTTCAGGAGGCAGCACTGTGGACGTAGGTGTCACTGATGTGAATCCATCAGACTTCATTATTTCGGCACTGAGAAGACAAACTTGACAGCGAGTCAGAATTAATTTGCCAGCAGCTGGGAAAATATTTCAGCTGTGCTTGTCAGAGGCAACAGATGACAGAGAACGAGACAATACAAAAAGCACTGTTTCTCAAGAGAAAGACTCCGCACTCAGAGTGCTGATTCTACATGGATATGACACTGACATTTTGGAGCTTATTACAACTCAGTGCACAGGTTCATTTCACTGTATAGCAGGGTGGACTTTGAGCAGAAAGATTGTAGGTTGAACCTCAAAAACAAGCACAAACAAGATTCAACTTGACCCTAGATCTTGATACTTCACTGCCTAATCCAATAGACGATTACAGCTCGCTCACAGGTACAATGCACGACAGAGCAAAAATCTAAATCTGTTGGAGCTGATATGGTGCACAGAAGAAGTACAAAATGCTCCATAACCTTGAGGCCTCGATCATGCAGAACACCTCCAGCAAGAACAAATTCAGGGCTGGGGACACAAATAGCAACATGAGCACAGAGCAACCAAACCACGGACTTTCCCATCACTCAGTCAGTTATCCAAGCATGAAAAGGGGCCTTTCATAGGAACACCCAGAAAACAAGAGTCAGAAATAGAAACAAGCAGCTCCTGGCGGCTTGTTATCGCTGCTCAGTCACTGTAAACAGACACCTACGAAAAGACGAACCGACTGAAGCACTTGACTGTATGCCTTTCCCTCGGTGGGCGGGGGGTAAAGAGCCACAAGACGTGAAGAAGGAAAGGAAATACTAAACTTTTAAAATGTTTAAAACAAGTAGAGGAACACAGGTGAGATCTCCTCAATCATCGATGCATAACCCCCAGCCCCTTCTATAAACACACACAACACACACAAAGCACATGCACCTACCCCCCCCACCGCCGCCGCCAACCCACTGAGCATGCTGACACTTGAGAGGGCGGCACCTCTCCTCTGCACACAGAAAAGCCATCTCGGGCCCATTCACAGCTCTCAGCTCTATTCTTCTCCAAAGTAAAAAGAGCCCATCTGAAAGGAGGGAAGGGAAGAGGTCCTCTGCTATTTCATTTAGCATGAAGCAGAAAGTCCTCTGTTCTCCTCCCAGCTTAAAGTTTCTCACTAAGCCCAAACTGATGAGATGAGACGGATAAAACCAAAAAGAAATGCATGCTCTCAAGCTCGACTTTAACACAAATGTCTTTTTTTCCCCCTTGGTACTGTCATCTCTGGGAGTGAGATAGCAACCCTGATGGTGGAGGACACAGAATCCAATATATCAGACACAGAACACACACACACACACACAAACCATACAACAATCAGCTTGCATTGTAAAGAAACCGCACTACGAACCTGCTAGACAGCCAATTAGAGTGCTGCCTCCGAACCTTCCGCTTCACCGTGATCCACCTGCACTGCAGCGAGTCCTCC
>OMLP01013717.1:0-11998 GCA_900302685.1 Spondyliosoma cantharus
CATGTATATTCATTTTGACGTGGCTTGAACACAACTATTCCACATGTAGATGCCGGACCACTGCAAACCACTGTTAGACGAGCGCTACGGAGCACAGTGACAGTGTAGGTGACTGTGTCGATGCCTGTCCAAAAAACGCGACTGTCAATAAATCGTCCAAAAGTGCATGTTGTCGTCCTTATATCTTCGTAATGAAAGCCTGTACTCACAATAACTGAGTCAATGTGGACAAGTTAATCTTTCTAGCAAAAAATATGAAGGTTGAGTAAAACTGAACAGGGCTACATGCTGGAACTGTTAGTGCTGCACTTTACTTGTGGAAAAGTTTTGTTAAAAGACTTTAACAAGCTGTGAGGAATTTATATTTATAATATTTCATGTAGTTTTTGTTTGAGAATATTTTGTTCATTGAAAAGCTTATTTTATATATATTTTGTTTATTTGAGAATAATTTATTAACTTATTTCCAGGCAGCACTTTACAACAGTATTCTATTTTTTTTTTTGTTATTTTCGTATTTTGTATGTTACAATAAATTGTTGGTTTACAAAAGTTCTGAATACACAACAAGCAAATTTATGTTTTGCATTTTTAACCCATACTGTACCGAAAATGAACCGAAACGTGACCTCAAAACCGAGGTACATATCGAACCGTGATTTTTGTGTATCGTTACACCCCTACTAGATTCACAATGGCGCTCATGCTTGTGGTGATTTTGGAGGAAAGACGCCAATCTCTCCATTGCGTTGTTTGCTATTTCCGGCAACAACGCGATTACATCGTCTCCTTCTACTTCCGGCTCACGACCCCGGGGGGAAAAATCTTGAGCCTGCGCAGAATGCAAAATCCGATCCAATCTGATGTAATGTATACATGCACTGGTAATGCGACTATCAATCGAATAATCTAGCTGTCTTCATTCGACTAGAGAAATCTGATCCGGTCCGATCTTAGTCAGACTAAGGTGTATACATGCATCTTAAAAATCCGATCGTAGTCGGACTAAGCCAGTAATTCGGTTTTCTTGAGTGTCATGTAAACACACTGGCTGTAAGAGAGGAAGAGGAAATAAGAATGAGCAAAAGAGAGTTCCAGAAACACTCTTGTCATGTTTGGCTCAAGGCCCTAAAGTGGACTGAAAACATTTCCCTATGTGGTTAACGGATTATATGTACATTTTGGCTTAATAGTGAGATCAATAATGAGCAGGAGTTCTTAAAAAAAAAATCCTGCTTGGACTCCTGTTTCATTTTGCTCTGAGGGAGCTTCCTCTTTTTTCTAATATAGCCTGTGTTAAAGTTGCTCTCTTGATCTCTAATCAGACTCACACTTTTCAAATACTGCAGGGCAACTTTATAAGAGCAGTGAATCCCTTTTGCGACAGACTGACTGAATTAAGCATGTCATTGCCCACCTATTCCCTGCTTCCTTCTGCTATCTACTTGTACTGTTTTCCATATATCCATCGCTACCTGAAAAAACAACAACCTCCAAGCTAGCAGTTTACACGCTGAAATTGGCGAGTTACTGTCACACTAACCTATTCGCTAACCGCACCAACATAAACAAGTGAGCAGCTGTTACCTTTTCTTTTTCATAACTGTCTTTCTGTTAAAGATAACGTTCAGATCAGTCCTCATCATTTAAAAGAAAAGGGTAGTCCAGCAGCAGTGATTTTACTAATCACTGAAATGCATGCAACTGTATTGTTCAGTAATAAATCATCCTGACAGTCATGGTAGTGATCTTGAAGGCTGAATTCAGCTGTGACCAAATGAACCAAAACCTAATTTTTGAGTTTTCCATAATTATCCTGTGATCTCAAGAAAACAAAAGTCGTTTTCACATGATTAGTTATCTTGATACCTCAAGAATTTGTCCTTTAGTTTCCTCATCTCGTTCTTGGCTTCTGTAACACCAGATTTGTTATCCCCACTTGCACAATAAGGACAAACACAATAAACAACTGTTTATAATGTCTAGTTTGCTGACTGATACTATGTACATGGTCTTCGGTGTTGTACTGTAGTGGGCAAAGCCAACTTGTACTGGCAGCATTTGGCTTTTGGCTTTGGTTTTCCCTCAGCGCTGCCTCAAAGGTATTCCTGAGACAGCTGCCAACCACTTTGCACAAACTAAAATAAGAAACTGACAAGTCCCAGGTCCACATAGTATCATTAACAGGGCACTGATAAAAATCTTATAACCTACGAGATTATTGTGTTTTATTCATACATGCTGTAGAGTGCGCATCCCTGCTGATCTGGAGAATTATACAACTTTAAAACTGCTGTGCACGAATGATGAGACACTGGAGATGAAAAATTGTGGACATTGCAGGGGAATTGGTGAGATACCTTTATATATTCTGTCACATGTGAAAGGTTGATGCAATAGCACTACAATCATGTTCATGTATCTCTTCAGATGTCTTGAGTGTAACTTCTGCTTGAGAAGTTTAGATGTTGCAGTGATACTATATTACCTTTGTAGTATCTTCCACACCACCCAGAAGCAATTACAGAAACCTGTGTTTTTTCTCGCAAAGTAGTGTCAAATCCATATTAACATTCAGGTCAAGAGTAGGGTACCGAGAGACTCACTCACACTGGCAGGAAATGCAGGTTTATCCTGGGTCAGTGCAGTGGTCTGAAATGGGTAAGTGTGTGACAGAGAGAGAGAGACAATGAGAGTGTGTTTGTCTGCATGCCAGTACGCCTGTGCTTTCCTTTTTTTTTTTTTGGCTGTGCAGCAGGAAAGCCAGAGAGTGGGAGGAAAAGAGAGAGTAAAGGTGACTGGTTGGGGAAATGTTTGAGAAGGAGATTGTGTGTGTTTGTGTGTGTGTGTGTGTGCGTGTGTGTGTGTGTGTTTAAAGACCAAGGGAAGGCTGTGTCTCGTTTTTTCCCTTATTTTCAGTTTGTTGGTTTATTCATGTGGACATTTTGTGCTTCAGTTATTTCCCTGTTGCCTCTGCTTTCTTTATCGTTCTCAGCACTATTTATGTTTTATATGGAGAGGCAATAAACTTGCACTCCTTAATGCATTCTCACTGAAGTGTATACATATATTTGCACCTCTGTGTTCTATGTTTGTATCTTTGTTTTACCAGGTGGAACAAGCCCTTTTTTGCAGTAATTTGTTCATTGCAAAATGCTGCTTTTTAAATAAATTCCTGGGAAGTTGGTTAGCCAGTAAATTATACAACGAAGAAGTCCTCTTTGCAGCTAGAAACAGTCACCCCAGTTAACTGCTTTATAATTTCAGTTGTTCTAATTTCAAAGTGTGCTGGCTCATCCCGCTGTAAAAGAAATCTCTTATGATAGATGGCACGTTATTAGGTTCCAAGGAGGAAGGAGGGGAAATAATTGTGAAGCTAATCAATGAATAATGTGCTAGCTCTTGAGTTTTATAGAGGAGTAGCAGATGTAGTATATAGAATATATAGATAATGTGTGATGTGTGACAGTAAGTGAAATGAAAAGGAATACTTATGAAAGCAGAGGCCACATTTGCATCAATTTGTTAAGATGATAAGGGTAATTATCTTCCTCATACTTTTGCATCACTTATCTTCTTTCTTTTATCTCTTCTGCACAAAGGTGGAACATTTTCATATGAATGTCATACAAGCATATTGAAAAGACTACAGGCTACGTGAGAAATATCACAAAAAGCCTTTGTCGGGTAGCTCTTTTGCAAAAAATTTGTGAATTAAATTCTAGGTGTAATTAAACCAGAAGTGCCTCTCTCCCTCCCACTTTCCTTCTGCAAGGGGGGGATGCAAGATGACTGTTCTGGTATCTCCCAGTTTGGTATGAATAATTGAGTGTAGAATAGTCCTTATATGTTTAATTCGGATTAAATATTGAGGAGGAACCACCAACCCGCAATTTCCCTCCACCTCCCCTGACAAGAGAGTCTAAGAACGAGTGGGAGGACGACAGGGAGAGCAAAAGAGTGACTTAAATGGACCATGAGAGAGAGAGAGGGAGGGAGGGAGGGATGGAGGAAATGAGACAAGAAGTAAGAGAGGGAAAACAGATTTGGTTTGGGTGAAGAGCTAAATGTGAAAATAGGGTACAGTAAAGAGTTTGAGCCACAAAGAGATAAATATGCTGGAAGAGAGATAATTCCTTGATAATCAGCAGGGCAGTGTATCAGTTTATTTCCGTCTTTCCTCTGGGTCTTTCCATAATGATGACTCTTGGTTTATTGTTAATGCCAGAATGTAACACATTTACATCTAAATATGTTATGCTTAAGTTCAAACAGATAAAACCACCAGCATCATATCAAATCTGAACTGCTACACACTGTGCATTGTTAATGTATGGATTGGGTAAGATGGAAGACTCTGTGGACTGCGTTGGTGGGTGTGTGTGTGGGTGTGCACTTGTGTGTGTGGAGTCTGCCATGTGTCTTGCATGTACAGTATGTGTAGCAACATCAGCAGGGTCTCTGCCTGTTAAATGAAGATGAATGCTTTCCAATCAGCTTGGCTCAATGCAGCGTGAAGAGCAGTTTTCTGATCCTCTAAGCATGTAGCTCAGCGTCTCTGAAGATGTAGGAATCCTCTGACAGAATCCAGTCACTCTGGGAGACACGGCGCTGCTCTTCGTCTTTCATATCTTACATCCGTCTTCAATTTGTAGACACTAAATCTCCCTCCTTCTGTCTTCCCTGTTCTCTTTCCTGCTGTCTTCTGTCGGTCCTCCAGATTCCTGCCTCCTCTCGTCTCCCCGTCGTTATCGTTACCGTTCTCCTCCTCTCTCTTCATTCCTTGTCAACAGAGAGATGGAGTGCGACAGACACGAGTCAGTGATCTGTCTCTTGCATGCTGACCCCTGAAGTGAAGGCTGTTAGTGTAGAGGCAGAGGAAGGTCAAAAAATACATTCAGCATTTAAAGACATTTTGTGCTACATTAACTAATCATGAGATTAACATTGTGAAGCATTGGAAATGTAATGCACAACAGATGAAAGAGAAAAGAGAGAAAGAGAAAAAAGACAAACAAAACATGTTTGCTCACAAGAAATACTTGAGAGCACCTTTGCTTGTACAATATGATAAAAACAGATGGAGAGAAGCCATCTGTTTACCTTTGCACACACCTAGAGACGACTCTGTGGGATCGTTGGAATTAAATTAGCAACCTCTTGTTGTCATAGCGGTTGTGTTGCTTAGCCTCCTCTGTGTTTCAGAGCCTTCATGAAAACATATCCACAGGGTCACCTTGGAGGTGTGATTGGAGGAAGGGAAGAGGGGGAAGAAGTAGGCAGGAAGTGGGTAAGGATGAAAGGGGGAGGGAGAGTAGCATGGCAGTGGGACATTGGTGTAACATTAGTGGTTGTAGGTAGGAGGGCAGAAAGATGATGGGTGGAAGAAACGGAGTGGAGGTACAGGTGGAGAAGCCTGGAGGGAGAGGGGAGAATAGAAACTGTGGAGAAATTCTTCTGTAATCACCATCTTTCCTCTATCACACCATCATCCATCTTTAGTTCTTAAGGCAGCCTAGAGCCGTGTGTGTGTTTTCATTCTGCTATAATGAAAACTACAGGGTATAAAGCAAGTGGCTGGAAAAGGAACCTGCACAGATTGGTTGAAATTAGTGCTTGCACATGAACACACCCTTAAAAATTATACCCATTTGCCCCCCCTCTCTCTCTCTCTCTCAACAAAATAAGATCAACGTCTTGTTGATCTTGTTAGAAAGCGCTGCATGCATCTAGCTTGACCCTTTAGAGTCAGCGTGGGAGCACACCCAACACCAGTCACGCTCTCAGAGGTTGAGAGATGTTACAATGTTGGAAGTTTATTTTAAATGTGGCCACAGTTTTAATGAGGTAAATGCATGTAATGTAGTAATTGCTGTGAGCAAAAAGCTAATGTTTCAGACTGCTTTGAATGCATCATTTCCAACAGGTTTTGCTACTTTCACAAAGATCTGATGACATTTGTTTAGTGGTTTTCTGCTTCAGGCACAGCACGCTGGTTTTGTCATAGACAGGTCAATACTGGAATTTCTAACTTTGACATGATACCATGAAAAATATAGATACTTGAAACCATGTTCGATAACATTGGGAAAAGCTGACAGCACTGATGATGTGAAGTTTACAATCTTTATCATAAGAGAAATATAACAAGGTTTGTGCCCTTTGTGTTAAAAACAACAGCATCTAAGTTAATTTAGTGGGTGGTGGCCCATGTGTGTACTGCAGCAGTGTATGTGTCAACTCGCTGTCAAAGGGAAGAGAGAGCATGAAATGGCAGCTGACTTACTTGTTGCTAATAACCGCTAACTGCTGCTAACTGTAACTTTATGCCGATTGCCGATAGCTGCTAAGCTAAGTTAGCCATGTTAGCTAAGTTAGCCATGCAGTTAATAGTTCTTCGAGGTACCTCTGCCTGCTGGATCTGCTTGACCCAAGTAAATCTTTCTGCACACCTGGAAACTTATTTTCTCACCCCACCAGTCCTGCATGCTATCAAGCATCCTTGTATAACCAACTAAATCTACGTTCACATAGCCGCAGCTGTCATCATTACCAGACTTTAAATGATTTTCAGCTCTTTTAATATTTTTACTATGCCAACATGAGTTGTTGGTGTTTGTGAAATATATGTAAGACAAGAGATGAAGTTCACTGAGGAATTTCATACAAAACTAAGTGGAACGTAACTATTCTTTACTGGAATTCATGCCACAATTCAAACAGAATCAAAAGATTACTGGCATGCAAATCTTGACAGGCTTCCGGAAGTTTGTTTAGCCAGGCGAAAGTGGGCTTTTAGGGAGGGGGGAGGGGGCTTATAGCTCCTACTGGTAAGGTAGAAATACTGATGCTCTGGGATTGTAGATCGAGTCGGCAGTCATCAGAAAGCGTTGGTATTTGACGAGTTGGGAATGAGACTCAAAAGTCAACTATCATCTTACCAATAGCAGCTATAAGGAGGGATGGAGCTTAAACGGCCAGTTTCCAACAGAGTACGAACTGAGGGGGGCCATTATAAGATAAACAAGGATTTTTAAAAAACTTTGAATAATGCAAAGCCACTCTAGTGAAGTTCCAGAATAAAAATATAAAGCTGGATATGAGCATAATAGGTCCCCTTTAGACACACACACACACACACACGCATGCACCCACACACTTGATTAGATCAGTGTATTACATTTGTGTCCCTCAGATGGTTCCTTAATTGTGATGTTAACATCTAGAGTGAAGGCAAAGATGCATTCTAGCAAATAATAACCTAGCAACTAGCCACTCCATTTAAAAACACCTACACACACACACACACACACACACACACACACACACATAGAACAGCACACACAATAACTTAGCTTGGAGAACCACATGAAATTACACACTACACCAGCGACTCATTGGTCTCCCTGCTCATGAAGACCTCAGTCGATACTTACACTCCTATTTCACGTAGAGAATGAGCTTCTGATTACACAGGCTGATAGTGACCGCCACTCACAAATTAGCACAAGCACACTAAGATGCTCTCCTTATTAGTGATTGCATCTGCAATGCGTGGATCAGGTCTAAGGTGTTACATCATGTCTCACTCCTCATTTCCCTCTCAGGGAGGAGCCAACATGTCATCGGCATGTGGTGTGCAAATGATGAATGAGGCAACATAATAGATACTGTAAATCATCAATGTGAATTGAATTGCTGCTGTGCATTTAGAATGTGTGAAAAAAGAGGGAGCGATAGAAAGAGAGAGAGGAGGGTTAGGCTTCAAGATTGCAACATCGCCCAACGGAAAGCAGCAGCAGCAGCAACAGCGGCAGCAAAGCCTGCAGATTCCAGGAGCTCCATGAAATGAAGCCATTTAGAGGGGGAGATGGGAAGGGAGATGGGCTGCAGGGAGAAGAGGGTGGTGGGAGGAGATGAATGGGTGGATGGAAGGATTAGAGGAATAGCTCGTCAGGCATTCTGAACACGCATTCTCTCGTACACGGCTCCCGCAAGGTGCCCTTCACACATGCACACATACGTGCATGTCTGCCCACACACATGTTAGCATCAGTATGTGTACATGCGCTTGCTATATTTGACCAAAAATAAATTAAAAATCCACAATCGCTGCCCCACTTCTCTGAATTCCCTCTCAGCGGAATTTGGCTTTCATCCATCGCATCCATTAGTTCATCTTACGCGGGGGTATAAAAATTGCAGCTGAAAGACACATCAGACTTCACAGTAGAAGACCTAAACTAAGAGTTTAATATTTTTCATAAATCCTAATCCCAAAAAATATCACTTGGTAATGGAGAGCACCATTAATTATACTAAGTTAATCTCTGTCTTTGTCATGTTTTACTACCCCAGTTGTCTTCTCAGCAAATCCCTTCATTCCCACCACACAGTGAACATGCTGTTCGAGAGAGTTTTCTGGTGTTCTCTCCACAAGACACAAGAGGAAACAGCAGAGATGCTAGAGAGGAGATACAGCACATTACATCAGAGCAGTACCGCTCCGCTGCTCTCGTCTCTTTGCCTCACCTCGCCTCTATCCTGCAAATGAGAACACCTTTACTCAGGCTGTGAATTTTGTAGTATAAGCCTTGACATCAATCAATCAAAAAACACTATAAGTAAACTATTTGGCTTGAATAGAATTAATTCACCTGTCTGTCACTCTTTGTTCCTTGCTCTCTGTCTCTCCCCTTGTCTCTCAGATAACAGTTTTCCGGATGGGCTCGGAGGGTCATCAGGATATTGACCTCGCCATCCTCACTGCATTACTCAAAGGTGGGTGTATGCATTTGTGTGTGTGTGTGTGTGTGTGTGTGTGTGTGTGTGTGTGTGTGTGTGTGTGTCTCTGTTGGAGCATGGATGTACAGCAAAATCATTTCATTTCACTGTCTCCCTCCAGGGATGTTGTTATTCAGTAAGTTTCTGTACATAAAAGAGGGATGATAATGTTTCAAAAAGCTTTCCTCTCACTGTCCCAGTTTAGGTGTATATGTTAAGTCTGTTCATATTTTTTTATTTTTGGAGATCATAGCTCAGGAATAAATCAGACATCTCTGCTTTTTTTTCTATCTTAAAGCGATTTTTGATCTCTGCAGGGCTGGAAGACTCAACAAATTTGCAGCATTTAGTCTCGGTATTATATGAGCTTATCAAACAATTGCTTTCTTACAGTTTAAGCAGAAACAGTGCCATGAACATATAATATTCCTCTTATCACTGCCTGTCCTATTAAGTCATCTATCCACTGTGAAAAAATATCTTTCTCTTTGAGGCTAACTATTTTAACCACCCTTAACACAAAGGCCCGATCTTAGTGGGTTTAAGTGGGATTTCTGACCAGTGGAAAAAGGGCAATAGTCTAATAAGTGAAATAAATAAACTCACTTTTACAGTCAATTTTACAGTCCTGGTTTGTCTTTCCACATATACCTCTGGTTTAGTCGGGAAAAAAACTCAATTCATCCACTGAGATGTGAAAATATTCCAACTTTAGATGCCATTTTTCACCCATCGCTGATGTCTGACTCTTTCTCCTTCCTGTGCTGCTTCATGCCTCTCCCATCCCCACCTGCCATGTCTGCTTGTGCACAGAGTTGTACTCCTGGTCAGAGCTGCTGTAAATCATCTCAATACTGTGCCCCCTGTCCTCAAACAGGCATCCGTCGGTCTCAGAGGCTGTGTTTGGTCCCAGACTGGTGTCCAGCCGTGTTCATTGGGAGGCAGCTGAGCCCAATTGAGCTGAGCCCTGTTGCCTGTGGTGATTCTGCGCTCTAAGTAGACACCTGCGACCTAGCTCCATGGCTAACTGAACTGCTTGCTATTGACAGTTAGTCAGTACAGCAAAAGTCAGCCACAGCAAAGAGTATCATGAGCAGCAGTTAGTGGTTATGCTGCCAATTGTGTTTTTGGGGCCACCTTTGAATTCTGGCCATTTCTTACAAATTACGGCAAGATATAAGGTTTTAACTAGTGATCTTTTTTGGTTGGCAAATTTTGTTAACTTTGGACAGAGTCAGGACAGTAATAGAGATTTCCCTCTGTTTACAGTTGTTGTGCTAAGCTAAGCTAACCAGCTGCTAGCTTTAGCTACATATTTATTATACATCCATCTTCTGTGTCTCATAAATCATTGAACTCTTCCTTTAAATATGAGGAGGACATGGTCCTCATGTCCTAATAGCTATTAAAGCCATTTCAGACTAGCTTGCAGTGAGTTCATGCTTCTAATTTTATATGGTAATAAAATCCTGATATTGTAACAACAGCTGCGGAATAATGAATGAGCTGAATTGCAGTTGCTCATTAATGTGTGGCCAGAGACAAATAATTACTGGACCTCTCTTACAGTCACCAGCGAATTATGATGCATTGTTATTTAATCCATCTCTTTTGAAGTATGCATTTCAATTTAATTTGCATTTATGAAATTAATTCCCTTTGAGATCAATAACTCTTTGCTCAATTCAATTCACTCTTGAAAACAAACACATGGCCTAATGATATGCTGTTATGCAACATTAGCGTCTCGTTCCTCAGAACTACATTTATCCTTACATTGTGACCAGCATCCATGCAGGCATTGTTACACAACCAGCATTATAATAATAATAACTTTATTTATATAGCACAACAGGAGAAAGTACAGATAAATTATAAATAACAGTACAATTCATACAGTAATACAATAATTAAAATTGTGAAGCAAAGCAATAAAAAAGGAAGAGTGAGCAATTCAGGAGGAAGTAATTCTGAAAACATGTGTTTTTAAGATAGATTTTAGAAGAAGAAACAGAGCTGGCCTGCCGGATCTCCTCTGGCAGCTTGTTCCAAAGTTGGGCTACAACTCCAAAGGCTCGGTCAACCCTGGTTTTCAGCCTTGGCCTAGGAATTAACAGTCCTCTGCCAGACGATCTCATTCTTCGTTCAGGCTTGTCACTGGTTAGTTAGTCCATGATTAGAATAAACAACGTATAAACAATGTATAGACAAGATACAGGCAACGTATAGACAATATACAGGTTACCAATGTATAGATGCTAAAACAGGAGTTATGTGGACTCTTCCAGTAGATTTTGCTGCAGCGATTTAAGCTGGTTGAAGTTTGGAAATATTGTATTGCATTAGACAGGAATGTATTAAATTGTAGTAATCTAAACTAATGAAGGTGTGTAATGACAGTGGATAAATAAGATCTATTTTTGAGTTATTAAATAGTTGAAGAAAGCACAATTGAACATGTGATTTCAGGTGTCGATCAAAATTAGGTTTATTGTCAAAGATAACAGAGATTTCTATACTGGGATTTGATGCTATAGGACAGAAAAGTGTTTTCCATCTGTAAGACAGGGTTGTACTTTTACCAGTATTGTTGTGCTGTTGCATTCAAATGAGAAATAAATCTGGGAGACATCTGCATAAAAATGCACACAAATGTTGTCCCTGTAAAAGAGTTGACCTAGTGTTAGTATGTAAATAAAGATTAACAGTTGCTGGCATGCACGTAATTCAAGATTGAAAGGCTAATATCAAGGTTTATCACTCTACATTCAAGATTCAAGGGCTTTTGTCACATGTATGTGTGTATAACTGTACATATACAATGATGGAGAAATGGGATTGCAGCAAGTCCGTCAACGGTGCAAATGACAAAGGAAAGACATATGCACAGTATAAAGATATACACCTTCACAACTAACAGAATATCCGTATGATAAAATAATATAACTGTTTGTACATAACACATTTGAGGTACATAAAATACCATAATGTACAGTCAAGTTAAAATGATTCAGTGTGCAGCCATGCAGCCACAAATCACATTGCAAACATACAGGATAATCAACGACCTAAGATATGAAACAGTAAGATATACAGCCAGCAAAAGCTGCCATCTGTACATTGTAACAAATTGTAATGCAGTTACCAATAGTTACCAGTGAATTTGACCAAATCGGATTACAAAATTTGTCAAAGGCAGAAACAGCAATTAAAC
>OMLP01013717.1:12018-24983 GCA_900302685.1 Spondyliosoma cantharus
AAAAATAGTTGTACACACACACACACACACACACACACACACACACACACACACACACACACACACACACACACACACACACACACACACACACACACAGGAGATCAATACTTTAGATTTGTTGTTCAGTAGCCCGTATTGATCACGATTGCTCTTGCCCCTTCAAGGAATCTAACGCTAACCAGGCCCAGTGGAGTTTGTATGCATGCTCTCTCTAATACACACCTACACATGTGAACACCGAAGGTACACACTCATGCACGCGTACTAAAAGGAAATGAGTCTTGAGGGACTGCTTAGCAATTCAGTGCATATGATTGACTATTTCAGGAATTGTTCCTCAGAGGAACATTTCATTCCAAAGAGAGAAAGAGAAAGAGACTCCACTAGTGAGTTTGGAGAGGGAATGAGTGAAAGAGAAATGTATTTTACATAATTTATCTTAAGCAGTCAAGCCGCATGATTTCTTTGGCCCATGCATCACTCACTGATCTTTGTCTTCAAGTCAGACTCTCGCTCTCGTGCCCTATTACTCTAACCATGTACATATCTCACTCGTGTATTCTGTCAGCTCCATCTGTTTCAGTTGTTTTTGCCCTTTTCTAGTCTTTTCATTTCACACTGTGGCAGGAGAGGGATGTAGATGAATGAGTGAAGAGAGGTATTGAAACCAAAGAAAAAGAAGAGAAAATAGGGAAAAGAAAAATGAAAAGGAAGGAATCCAAGAAGTGAAAGGATGAGAGGAGAACATTAAGAAAAGGAGCAAAGAAGTGCTTTATGGTAACCAGCATGAGGGTCATTTCAGATGCAAGTTTCATTCTGCCAATGAGTGAATGAGACGTGTTAAGGCTTTTTGTGTAAAATGAAATCAGTCACATCCTGCCTCAGAGCTTTTAAAACACTGGATGAGCCTCCTTCGCTGAAGAACTAAGCTACTGCCTGAAGCTCAACAAGGCACAGCACAGTCAGAAATACAAGTTGAGTGGAGAACAGAGCAAGAGCAAGGAAAATAAATAAATAAAGGACTGACTGTGTGAGAGAAATTTAGAGAAGAGACAGAGAACAGATAGAGCAGGAAGGAAACTGCAGCTAAAGAGACATGGAGTAACCAAGGGGAGTTTGAAGTAATTGATGATCTGCTGTCTGAGGTAGTCAATATCCTGAAGATGGGGTCCATAAAGTCAGTTGGCTGCAGTTCAACCACCCTGCAGGCAGACAGAGTGAAACCGCAGGCCTTTAATGAGGCAAGGCCACTCTGCCTTTTTAATATACACATATCTCCACTAAAGCTCTTATTAGTAGGCTCTGCATCTTATTAGCTGGGATCTGTCTGAACATTAAGCTCCAGTAATGCTGCACAGGCCCTTAAGACGGAGAGGGCGCTGTGTAAATTGATGATACTGGTGTGCTTATTAAAAATTACACAGTTTTGTCTGCACACAAGGGATTATTATTATACTTTTTGTATTACACCGGATTTCTCTAAAGACCGAGATGATTGTTGCTTTATCTTCCTCATTTTTGGTAATTACCCCTGTGCACAGGTGAGCAGCAGACTGAGGTTTTTGTGGTCAATCTCACTGGTCTACAATGTTTTAAGTGTTTCACTACAACATTGAATCCCTACAAATGCGTTTTTTGTAGCACATTTAACAGCAATTTTACAGTGAAGTGCTTTACATGTGATTATACTGTGTTGAACAGGGAGGTTTGATTTTATAGTTATAGTCGTCTGTCCCTGTGTCATTTTATAATGTGGATTTTTTTTGTGTTTAAGACATATTCTCTCATCTCCAACAACATCTCTGACTGTTATCTACAGTACACTGCTATAAATAAAAAGATACCTACAGTAGCAGGTATTATTGTGCTTACTTGGGCCCTATTCCTAGTCTTTAGGGCTAATATGATCCTAAAACCCATAATCATCTTCTAACATTTCAAGCTGTTTCTCTGAATCAATTGAATGCACAGTATGTAATTTCTGTCACCAGGACATAGTTTGATGACAACTTGAAGTAGCGTGGAATCATGGAAGCTGTTGCCTTCATTGTTAAACAACCAACATGGCTGATGAAAATGTATCTGATGTGACTCAAGCAAATATGTTGGACAAAATAATGTATTTAAGTTTTATGCACATTATACCAAGGTTCTTCTTCACAAGTCATCCCATGTTTACTCAGAAGTTATTGCCACAGGCGACCAGATGAAATGCACCAAGCTTTTCCTTTTGCTGCAGCTTCACATTAAAAAGCATTAAATGGGTGAAACACAAGATTACTTTTCTTTTGAAGTCAAGTAGTCAAAGGAAATGCAACATGTAGAGTGAGTTTAGCACCACTGTTGCTCAACTTTTCAGTGAGGTAACATAAACCAACTCCTTTTCCTTTATTAACGTTATCAGGTTCAAGGTTTAAAATACTGCCAAATTGTTCTTTAGCTTTGACTACAAATCCTCGCCCATCATCTTGTCCTTCAACTGTCCTTACTTTCGTCACATTGCAAGGGAAATGAGACACTACTGTAATTGTTGCTTCCGTCGTCCAACTAAGTATTGATTTTTATGAAAAAATGGGCCTATGCCCGATTACCGTGTAACACCAGAAACATACTGTGAAGCCTACCGTTAACTTGAAAATAGATTTCTCTGGTTTTGAACATTTTTGGAAACATTTGGGATAATTGCACAACTCAACAAAATATATTCTAAAGTTGAAGTATATTTTTAAACCAAATATGTATGCAGAAATAATCAAAAGGTCAACCTGTGTGATTGTTAAGTTAAGTTGAAAAGTTACACCAAACAAACTAACCAGCCATGCATTGTGAATATGTCACATATTTACATCAGCCAGTTTGTCCTTCACCACACAGCAATGACACACAGCAAAGCTATCAACATATCAACATTTCATCAATACCATATAATACTTTATTTTATCCTTTTTGTCGGTGTGCCCTTGAATGTCATAAGCAAGATGTTTTTTCTTTCCTTTACATCACTCAGTATTACATTAAACAAATCAGATCTGTCCAGAATGCTGCTTTTTTATCTTTCCTTTCATTTCACTTTTTTTTTTTCGTCTTGTGGGTGTACGTACTGTAGTTTGTTTTCTTCTTCTACTGAGTACATTACATTCATATTGATTTTACAGCAGGACCTGAGCACGGACACAGCAAATCAAAAGAACACGTAATGTGTAATTCACATTTTATGCAGGGATGAAGTGAAGCGTTAAATTAAGTGATACGTCAAAGACCAGGCTGTCATTCTTTAATGGGAAGACGTCTTTTCTCTGCAGACACATAGAGAAAGACGGAAAAAGAACCGACACATTGCAAATTAAAGTAGAGATCCACAAAGCCTTAAGTTACATGAAGCTCCTGCAGTTTGCAAAGAAAGCCCTCAACCTTCAACAAAGGGAGCTAGACGGCAGCAGTGGCATCACAGCTCTACAAGTTTATGTCCTGGAGGACCTTTTCTGAAAAATCTGCACAATCAGATTACAGAAGGAGGGACTTATTCATTCACTCACACGCACCATCTTTTTCTGTTCCGTCCACTTTTTAAAAGTTTTGTTGTTGTTTTTTTTTTTTAATAAGATTTTATGGCTACTAAAGGTAACTCATTCCACTTAGCAGCCTATATAATTGTATTTAAAAAAGAAATCTATGTAAAGATATAAATAGGATGACTGCGCAGTGCCGTTGTATCAGGTCCAGGTCTATAGCACATTCATGTGTATAACATAGAACAACATGTCTTTTCTCTTCTTCTTCTCTGACTTTCAAATAAATTTCATTAAGCAGTAAAGACAGATAATTATAAGCACTATAACAACAAAGTAGATCTAATAACTCACCAACTACAAAATACCAGTATATTATGTGTATCAGGAACCTTGTTTTCCTGCAATATGACATTTTCTCCCAACTCACTTGTGTCCTCTCTCAGGTGCCAATGCTTCAGCTCCTGACCAGCTGAGTTTGGCTCTGGCATGGAACAGAGTGGACATCGCCCGCAGTCAGATCTTCATCTACGGACAGCAGTGGCCTGTAAGAACCAAAAACAGCATAAACAAGAATTCTGCAGCAGAAATATTGATTGTATTCACAAGGATTCTCGCTGATACCATATCTGATGTTTGTTTACAGTTCTCATCAGATGATATTATTAAAAATAAATGATATTGTAGACAAGAAATGCAGCTAAAAGCTACATTCATATAATGCTTTTATCCAAAGTGCTTTTCAAGGTTTATGCCAAGTTTGCTGAGTTAACACCATCAGAAGCAATTTGGGGTTCAGTAACCAGCCCAAGGGCACTGTGACATGTGGGCATGAAGAGGTTGGAATCCACCCACCCACCTCCTGACCCACAGTTCAAAGAGCTTTACATCAAGACAGATTGACTGTCTCGAAAGTAGTCACAGAGAGAGTATGATAGAGACAATGATAACTTAAACAGCAGATTAAACGATACTTTCAGTTATAAAAAGTAGTTTAGATGCAGAAAGCAGCTCAGGACCAGTTATGGGTGAAAGGTTCAGCACCCGGCTAATTGGCTGGTTGATAAGGAATCATAATGATCAATCATTATCATCATTCTTTGAAGTTTTCAAACTGTATGATTTGAAGCTGTCTTAATACAAATTTTATTTCAACTCTTTATATTGGATATGAAAGTTATTACAGATAGAACATGAGAAGAAACAATTATGAGTATTGAAATAGATATGTTTTAACTCCATTCATAAGTTATGTGAAATACCATCATAATAATGCTGTTGTAGTGAGGTGTAAATGATCTTAATCTTTAATTATTTCCCTGGTGTATAGTTTGTTATATGAGGTATATGTGTGCTCTGAATTAGTACTGTCAGTATCAACATTTTTACTCCCAACTCATCAAATTCAGCAGCTTAATCAGTGCCATGAAGCTTTAAACTGTGACGCTCTACATACCCCTCTACCACCAGTTTTGGACAGGAAGGGCTCCACAGTCAAGTTAACAACAAAATGTTATGAATGTTATCATTTATATAATGTCTGGTTACACTTTGAAAAAAAAGTGTGCATTCCGTCTGTCTTAGGTCGGGTCCCTGGAGCAGGCGATGCTGGATGCCTTAGTTCTGGACAGAGTGGACTTTGTCAAGCTGCTGATTGAAAATGGAGTCAGCATGCACCGTTTCCTCACGCTTTCCAGACTTGAGGAGCTCTACAACACGGTAATAACAAATGCACAGAAGGTTATATTATCTTTCAGCAACAAACCAATAGTTGCCATAGTGAGTTTCAAAGTAAAATGTTGATTGAAAGGTTATTTGCCCAGAAAAATGTGGTGCTGATAATGAACAGTGTTAGCAGGTAGCAGCAAGATGCAGTCAGTGATGGTAATAATAATTGTGTGTGTTTGTTGGCTTTGTCAACAGAGACATGGACCGTCCAACACGCTGTACCACCTCGTCAGAGATGTCAAAAAGGTAAGAGCATCGCTGCCGTCCTTTTAGCTATGTGGCTGTTCGGGCACACTATATGGGAATGTTGGCTTGAATGTGTATATTAAAAGATGGGTGACTACATAGAGTTTCAGTTGCTTTTTTTGCAGTTTGAGTTTTACTCAGTTTGCATCAGTCTGTGTGTGTAAAGTTTGGTAGCCCTAGTTGCTGTCAATTGCAAATAGAGGCCGGCTTTTCTCTTTCAGCTGGAGTTGCGGGCTGCAGTGGCTGTGTAGAGCTGTGCACGACTCACATCCCTGTCATGACTTTTCAGCAATTTACTCTGTTCTTTCTCTCAGGCACACACTAAATGTAATAAACATTGCTTTATCCACAGTGCTTGAGTTTGAGCAAACTGGGGCCGCAGTGGAGCGCTATGAGGCTGAGAAGGAAGAACTCAGTAGATGCATTCAGTTGATTCATTTCTTTTTTATTTGGATAATTAACAACACTAATCAGTGTGTTGTTTTTGATATGGCGTATCCTGTGGTTCTTTGAATAGTAAAACTGTATCTTCCCAACATTGTTATTTTCATGTGTCTGACGATGAAATGGCGGAAGTGTCTCTCTCAGTAGGTTGTGGCTGCACTTAAAACCAAAACATATCAACCCTATGTGGTGTATGCTGCGATAAAATAAACAACATAAAAATGTACAGTCAGTACATCTTTGCCCGCCAATTAGGAGTGATCCTACTGCTGAGAGATGATGGAGAGGTCAGCAGCACCACCATTAGCATGTAGGGGTGTTCATTAATTAAAGTGTTACTGATTACAGTAAGGCTGCCTCCTCTTCTGGGAGTCACTGAGGAGACTCAGTATTGTAATCTCTCCACTTTTACCTCCTCTCTGTCTTTAAAAACAACTCTGATCAGAAGTTGGGGCAGAGAGAATATGCAGTTTATACTCACAACGCCTCATACACATGCAAAACACACACTGATCTGCATGGCATTACATCCTCATCGTCTTTTTGCAGAGCTGTGTGTGATTGCCATAGTGTAGCTAAGTGTTTGTGTGTGATTGTTGTTTCATAGTACAATGCTAATTAGTTGTAACTGCTTTCACTCGGGTAGAGTCACCATGTCATCGCTGTGCTCTTTCTTTGTCATACTTCTCTGTGGATTGTTTGGTCATGATGTTGATTATTGGCAGGTCATACTTTGATTTCGGTGTCGTGCAGGTGTCATGTTAACAGCTGTAGGTGAGGGCTGTTCTCGGGTTTAAGCTGTTCCATTCATTAGATTGTGTGAAAACTGAGTCATAAAACAGAGAATTACGGAGAATTCGGCCTGTGGGCTACAGCTGCCAAAGCAGAAATTGTTTTTCCTACAGAGTAAATGAACAGTGCAATTTGTTGAGGCTTGTAGCAATACACCTTGTGTCTGAGTCTCAGACTGGTTAGAGGAAAATCCAAATGTAATCAGGCGTTTTTTATATTTAAGTTGTCTTTGCTCCATTGCTTGAGAGTAAGAGTGGGCCAGAGTTAGTGTTGATTTGTATTGTTGGTCATCAGTTAATTATTTGAATTTTATGACATGAAAATTACATTAAAAAACACTATACTGCCTTATACAATTTAGTATTGTATTGTTGTGATAATTTGGTCAGCCTCTGACAAAAGCATCTGTTAAATTAATTAACACTGGCCTATTGTGGGAAAAAAAGGGTCTTAGTGGGTTGATTAACTCTTTCTCTTAAATTCCTCTTCTTCTGACTTTCGTCAGTAGTTGGTTTGAGGTCCAACCAGTTCTGTGTGATTTGTTTCAGTTCAGCTATGCATATTGTTGTAGACAGATATTTATCTCCTTTTAGTTGAATGTTTCGGGCTTCCTCCTAAACTCCTTAAAACATTATCAACACGAAAAACAACAAAGCTTCATGTTAATTTTCCAGGTGAATTCTTTTCAATATCTTGACTGTGTTGTCTTCACAATACTTCCATCAATCTTCTTCCAAGATTGTTACTGTCCAATTTGTTTCACATTTCTCTTTGGTGTTATCCACACCTTTGTTTCATGATTCCAGATCCTTGAAATTATTGTAACCTATAGTATATACATTTTATTTTGCTAATGTTTCACGTTTCATGTTTCATGAGTCTGTCCGACACTTTGGATCTCTCTCTTGGCCATTCTTCAAGTAATTCATCCATTTTTTAGGTAGAAAATATGTATCACTCACTATTTCTATGAAATAGGCAGTAATTGTCAAAATGGTTTATTTTATAAATATATAAAGCTGTTTTCTACACATCTATTATTTCCATTGTACTTTTGCATTTCCTTTCAACTTAAGTTGTATAGTATTCCAATTTATTGTAGTGTAGATTGAAGCTGTGTATATACAAGGAGTTTATGTCTCCAGTATGATGGAATCCTAAATATTTAATACCATTGAATCCCATTTTAATTAATATCTTTCCTTTAACTCTGCTGATATGTTTTCTAAGTGTTATTGCTTCACACTGATTTAGTTTATGATGCTCGCTGTATTCTGAAATTGTTTTTTTTAATTAAGTTTGGTAAAGATTGCTCTGAGGACATTAAGTAAATGCCAGTTAATGTTGTTGTTGTTATGTTGTTATATTTATATCATTAGTGAGAGAGGTTTTCCTTGTCTTGTCCCTTTATGGATTGAGAATCTTCCAGGCAGTGTGAAATTAACCTTTACTCTAAACTTTAGATTGTTAAGCATGAATTGAAGCCACAAACTGAACTTCTCATGGAAGCCAAAACCACCTACAATCTCAGACATAAATGGCCTTTGGTATAAAGCATTCTCTGCGTCTAACATTGGAAGTTATAGATTTGTGAGTCTCTCTCAACCGCTATATATCAGGCACAGTGTCCTTTAATCTATCAACTGTAAGTGTAACTGCATTGAAGTCATGATCAGTGTTGTGCATTGGTGATATTTGCCTGTATGAGGAGTATCACTTTTATTATCATGGATGAATTCCAAGTAGTTACACATGTTCCAGTTGTTAGTGCAAAGTTTTAGACCTGTAGAATAGCTGTCAACTGTGTTAAAACTTTGGTCTAGTGTCTTTATTTTGTTGTCCACTCTGCTGTGCTTCCTTTAATTAACCCATCATTTTTCCCTTCGGATGCCAGTCTAGATTAAGAAACAGTTATTACTTTGAGCATCAACCCCACAGGGAATTAAAAGTGGGCTCGTCTGACCACTGGCTGATGCATTTTTATATATGTAGCAGGAAGTGAAGATTTGTGTATTCACTTCAAACTGTGGATGTATGAAAACACAAGCAGTAGCTGTGGCTCTCTCTACTTCAAAGCACGTTAGTTGGCCTACAGGGGTTTGCCAGGCTTTACCGCCAATGAAAGTGAATCTTAGGATATGAAGACAGGCTGGGGATGAGCAGGTCAGAGAGGATTTCTAGGATCTCACATCTGAGGACTGGAGATGGTATCAAGGAAGATGTAGAGATATGTAAGGTAATTTTGTGTAGCTCCAAGACACAGCGGGGGTCACGTTAATGACTGCATGATCCAGGGTTGACATTGAGGGCACAATGAGTAGCAGGGAGTGTTGATATGGTTAGAGGCCTCACGTGAAAGGACTTCTTCAAAAGCGATTATCCCCTCCCGCCTGTCTGTTTCTCCATGCTATTAGCCCTCTCTTCCAGGCTAATGAGATATTACCACTCTCTCTTTCTTTTCCTTTCTTCAAGACTACATTGAACCTCACTGAGAAGATCTCATTAATTCCCTAAATGCAAATTATGGTAAATCATTCAATTTTTTTACATCCTTAGTACATGTCCTCAGTCAGTATATTCTCTCTGCGATTCATACTGCACCTGAGTTTTCATTCTCTCCTCATTTTCTGCTCCTCAATAAGACAATTAAGAGGTCAGAGGAATAGCTCCAGAATTCTACATTCACTTAGTTTAAGGACTTTTAAGCTTGATACAAAAACATAAACTGAACCACAGTCTGGTTGCGATAACAATTTATTTAAGAGGCTGGAAGAGAGATCGTGCCTGAGAGTTTCTGTGTATCTCTTTTCCCCTGCTCTTGCTTATCGTGCCGTTTACTCACTGACATTGTGTGTTCTTTCCAAGCGAGAATATCCAGGGTTCAGTTGGATCTACTTCAAGGTGAATCCGATAATCACGTTTTCTTTGATAGCCAAAAAATGTTTGATATGGATTTTATAAAGTGTGCGAAAGACTGTGTGGTTTGTTTTGTACTCTTGTTTAACCTCCATTATTAATCAGTTGCCTTGGGTTGTTGCCTGTTAACACTGTCTGATTTTCTAGGGAAACCTGCCCCCGGACTACCGCATCAGCCTCATCGACATTGGATTGGTCATTGAATACCTCATGGGCGGGGCGTATCGGTGTAACTATACCAGGAAGAGATTCAGAACACTTTACCACAACCTCTTTGGACCCAAAAGGGTGAGTGAAAGATTTTCAACTACATTAATACCCCTCCATTTAATACACTAATGTCTGGGATTATTTAATGCCATTAATCAAAAGACCAATATCAGTGAAATGAACCTCATTATCAAATTATCCCTGATAAGGGAAAGATGAATAATATGGGCAAATGATGTGTTATAATAAAATGTTAATTAGGCATTGTGCACTCAAGGGCAAACTTCACCTGCTGATGCAAGTAGTAAATTAGCATGAACATTTAGATGTTATTAGTTCTAACATGACTGAATGAGCAGGAAATACAGCAAGGTTGACAGAAATGAGTTAACCACATCCTGTATTGTATGTTGTCATGCCTCCGCACTGACGGTACCCGGGGCAAGAGGTTATGTTTTCACCTGACCGTCAGTCCCATTCTCATGAACGTTATACCTCAGAAACACAATGAGGGAACATCTTCCAGTTTGTCAAAAAAGGCCACTATGGCTTAAAGCTGCTGTAAGTGATATTTTATAACTAAAATAAGTGTTAATTAGCAGCAAATTAGCGGAAGAGCAGGATCCTCTGGTTTGCTGCTTTATCTGGCGATGACCACTCCCTGTTCATGTGGTGATGTATAGAAGACGGAGGGGATTGCTAACTGCAAAACAGACATCAAGTTAGCAACTTGGATTCAAGGATGAGCTGATAAAACAAAATTTGCCACAAATGTCTAATAGAATGAAATATGAAGTTATGATATTTTATAACCAAAAGGACAGAGGTCAACTTCACATTATTCAAAGCTATAGCCCAGGAACCAGCATCTTGACTGGTATTTGGAGGTATACAACCATGAGACGATATAGTTTTATACTGCCAGTGGATTTTGATCTTTCCTTTGCATAGGAAATAAAGTTTTATAAATGCCATAAATGTTTGACTGAAATTGCAGGGAGGAACAATTTCTCCTGGAATAAATGGAAAATAAATGACTTCTATTATGTCAATCATATGTGTGAGCCCAAACATGCAGGTTAGACATGTTTGTTTTTAGGGGGCAACTACTAGCTAATGTCGTACAAGGATAGAAATGTAAATCTGCATACGTATGGCCGCGAACAAACATTTTTTTCATTAGTTATTGTATTTTTTCAATTCGGAAGATGTCACCAAATCCACAGAAATCTCGTTCTCCTTTGTTAAACAACAGAGGTCAAACATAAAGTAGAGAGGCAGCGCAGGCTATTATTAGCTTGTTGCAACAGACTATCCATCTATAGCAGTGGCTCTTCATCATGTGCCATCATAACGTAACCTGAATGAGACAAACACTTCATTCCAACCACTACAGAAACTCATCTCACTGATTAGCACACCTTCAGTCAAAGTGGAGGAACTGATCATTGGAATCATGAGCTATAGTGTTTGGTGCTTGTGTGTTTCACTCCACACATTCTGCGCATTATCTGGTTTATGTTCATATTCTGATGTTCTAATTCTCTCATTCTGCCTCAATACTTCACGCACTGTCACAGGTGTGATGAAAATAGAAGAACACACAGCTGTATCTGTAACACCATACCTCTGCTTGATTGTGCACCTTTGTGTTTGTGTTTGAGTGTGTGTATGTGAGTCTTCATGTGCTTGTTTATCTCATTGTATTTGTGCCATGGGAGAAACAAAGCAGCTGGAAAGACACAGATAAAGCAAAAAGCAGAGCAAAGAGGCAAAATGAGAGAGAGAGAAAGAGCGTTTGTCAATCAGTTCCAATTTAACTGTGATTTTTGTGATGAAATAAATGTAGGATCACATTTTCAAGTGCGCGCACAGACACACACACAAGAAAGAACAAAGCCTCGAAATAGATGCAGATATCAAAATCCCCACAGGAGACCTGGGCTATTTTTACCAACTCAGATGATGGCTCATGAATACATAATTCATACATGCCCTGCTTTAATACAGATACACAGTACTGTACCAAATGCACAAATACATTCTCCTATAAAACATGCAAACACACAACCACAAGAGATTGTTTCTGTATGTATCATACTGTCAATCACACCGGCACAAAATACTATCCCTGATTGATGTTGCCATTTTAAAGAAAAGCGTTAAACTGAAAGTGAATGCCTTACCATAATCAAAGAATGTTTCTGGTTTCATGTGAGTGAGTTCGTCTCTCTGTCAGTCTGTGCTGTGTTGTACTTATAGAGTACATTACTCTATAAAAACACATCCGACAAGGTCTTGTACTGTTTCTTCATGTTTTTTGTTGCTTTTCTAGCCCAAAGCCCTGAAACTGCTGGGGATGGAGGTGAGTGTTGATCTCATCAAGGTTGTCGTTCAGTCATCTCTTTACTGTTCCTTTCTCTCTCGTCTTCTCCCTCATAACATGTTGAGTGTATAGTCAGTGTACAGAATCTTTTCAGCTAAATAATCATTGTGCGTGTGCCTCTCGGTCTTTGAAAGGAAGACCTTGAGGCATATTTAATTAATTCTGCTGGAAGTCTGCATACATTTTTGAACCAGTTGAAGGTTCGGTGTCAGATACATTTATTTCTACATTTCACACTACCTTTTTAAATAATAATAATAATTTTCAATTTACAGATTTATAAAATGAAAAAATATGTCCACATTACTTTTTATAGGACTGTAACTATTGTGATACATGTCAGAGCAGCCCAGTCACATTTTTCGGAATAGGTTATGACAGACCTTACAGGATTACATAATACGTGGTTTGTGGACTCACATGTATCCATGGTGTACCTACCATGAAGTAACCACATCATAAAGCTTTTATCACAGCATGTGTCTACAGTTTTCTCAGAGGTATTTATATCTAACATGCATGGCTGTCCATTCCTTTGTACGTCTGCCTGTTTGAAATCTGTCTCCCTGTCAGTGTGTGTGTGTGTGTGTGTGTCCATGACAGGATTTCCTTTTTCTTCTCTCCTGCCTTTTCTAAACTGTTTCCTCCCTGGAGCGTGCGAGTTTCGCCGAGTGGACTCGTGCCAAGGACGGGTTCACTTCTTCTTCTCCGGCTTGTCGTTGTACTCCAGG
>OMLP01013717.1:25003-37210 GCA_900302685.1 Spondyliosoma cantharus
TGTGTGTGTGTGTGTGCGCGTCTGTTCAAGTGTTTACCTTAATGTCTTTCTCTCTTTTTGTAATTCAATTCAATCAGTGTGATTTCCTGCTGTTAACCTTCAACACTAAATATATGGTGCTGTAATCGTTTCAAAATATCCCTAAAAAATCATAAACGTACCCTTTGTGTAAATGCCATACTATGATCATATCTTTGTCCAGATGATCTCCCTCAAAGCAAGCAGCAGTTCTGCAAAAGCTGAAAGTTAATTCTCAGATCGCTGTCATTGATCAACCATCAGTAGTCCTCAATTATTGAAATGCTAAATTATTGGAAATCAATGCCATCCTGCTGATGTGGCATTTAAACATTAGCTGGCAGTGTCAATCTCTGAAGAGACATTGCATTGAGAAGCTATTTCTGTACTCAAAATTGAAGGAAAAGTATGAAAAGAGAGACCAAAGTTAAATCCTTTGAAGATTTCATTGAAAGGTGTTTGAGATCAAGCCTGTGATGCGTATTTTGTGTGTTGCTTTTTGTCCTTCCACCCGTGTCTTTCAAAGTCTGATTTTGCCTCATTGACTAACTCTCATCATCTGGAGGGTGAGCAATTATAGAAAATACATTTTGAAAACTTTCCTTGAGTGCTACGACCCTTCTAGACTTGTGTGCAATGTGGCCAAACACAGGGCCAGTCTTTCAGAGACAGAGTTACAGGGACAGTCCAGAACCCAAGCTCTGACTGTATACATCCAAAAGTAGTACAGCATCAACCTAAAACTCTCTACATTTGTACTCTATATAAAATAGTTATATTTGTTACAACTCACCCCAAAATATGTCTATATACATAGTTGTCTCTTTCTTTCCACCCAACTCACTTGCTATGGATTCTAACCAGGATGACATGCCCATCCGGAGAGGTCGCCAGAAGACGACACGTAAACGAGAGGAGGAAGTGGACATCGATTTAGACGACCCTGAAATCAACCACTTCCCTTTCCCCTTCCATGAGCTCATGGTGTGGGCGGTGCTCATGAAACGTCAAAAGATGGCGCTGTTCTTCTGGCAGCATGGTGAAGAGGCCATGGCCAAGGCCTTGGTGGCATGTAAGCTTTGTAAGGCCATGGCACACGAAGCTTCCGAGAACGACATGGTTGACGACATCTCCCAGGAACTAAACCACAACTCCAGGTTGGTGACATGAATTTTACAACCCAGATAACAAAAAATGTGGGGTGCTGTGTAAAGCCCAGTTCAGACCAAAGATTTGTGGTGAGACGAGACGAGTTTCGATCTGCAACGTTCTGCACACCAACCAGTTCACACCAATGCAACTAGATGAGGCGGTGTATCATCTCATTTGCGATTCTCTGTTCTTTTGTGGTGGCTGCCAGATTGTCAGGCTTTTTTTATAGCTGGATATTATTTGTAACGCCTTTTAAATATGAATGTGCACAGAGATCCTTGATATAGTTGCATTTGTAGTAATGATGGAATGGCAGAAAAACAAAAAACAGCCACCAACGACTTGCCAAGCTGAATCGCAGACAACACAATCAGCCAGCCTCGGCAAGCTGCTCTGGGTCAGTTCACACTGCTGCAACTTTCCCCAGCAATAAAATGGTTTTGTCGTGTTGCAAACCTTTGGTCTGAACTGGGCTTTGAATGGAAATAAAACAGAACCTCGCCCCATCCTTGTTTGTGAATGACTGAGCCTTAAAACGATGCCCCTTTTATGCACAATCATGATAAAATCATCTATTTTGCCTGTGAAATGTTCCAAGAAGTTTTTATGGAGCATTCCAAAGTCTTTTGTTGCCTCTGTCCCAACTTGTTTGAAAAGTGTTGCTGGTGTCAAATTCAGGACAAGTGTATTCATACGGCATAAGTATATATATGTATATGGCATCAAATTCAGGATAAGATGACTGAGAACCTTCATCAACTTCAGAATAAGTAATATATTAACAAAAATCAATGCATATTTTCAGGTTCATAATTTTATTTTGGGTTACTACTCGAATAGGTTTACAACCTTTAATGCTCAAAAAACAAAAATTTTTTCTCATTCTGTCCACTGCTGCGGCACTGTTCTCCCCCTCTCTCTGACACTCTCTTTTAGCTACTGTCTTTTTAAGGCCCGCCCTGCTTCATTCTTTTACATGCACAAAGACCTATAGCACACTGAAGGAACACAGTGTCCCAACTCTTCCCGACTACTGCACGTGCAGCAAATGGGCTATTTCAGTATGTTGAGATTCTGTAGTCCTTCTCTGTGAGTTCAGACCTCTCTCGTGTACATTTTTCTGCACTAAATGATTTATGTAAAGTTGAGTGGCGAGTCTAGACGGGACATTTACCTCCATACTCCATTACATATGGGCACACAGACACACACTAACATACCTTCTTTGCTGCAAACTGACCTGTTTCGGACTACTCCAAGCTCTCGTGGGACGTCAGTGACATAGATACAGAAATCTAATAACATGCATCATCGTTAGTTAAGGATATGCATTTGAGATGAAGGTAATCACCTAGAGATGAAAATGCTGGCTATGGAAATTACTGTTAATTAGGGGGGAAAGATTTCAGATACTACAGATGAAGCAAAACCACGCCAACCTCGATTTCCCACACACATTTACACACAGTTTCACAGGACAGCCTTACAGCTGGCATATTTTAAGTTTACTTTCCACAGAGAATTTTCTTGGCTTTCTTCGAGGAGCTCATTTAACTTCATGCATTTTTATATCTACATGTAAACCTCTGTTATTTGTGATTGCAGTGTTTGAGATTGGCTGTATGTGTGTAGATATGGATAAACTTGAGGGATGTTTATGCAAACTTGTTATTTTGTGTGAAAGTACATACAGTAATGCATACATTCTGTAGGGACCTTTTCTTACTTTCCAAGACATTTGCAAACAAGCTGTGTTACTGCAGAGTATTCACCTTTTATTTTCATGGTAAGTCAGTAGAAAAGCCCCTCATATAAACAGAAACTGCTGAACTGGGGTGTGTGCTATGATCTGTACCAACATCAGCAGGGTCTTTGCCTGTTAAATGAAGATGAATGCTTTCGTGTGTAGAAGAAAGTCCTCTCAGAGGCTAAAATAAGGATGAAACTTGATCTCAGAGTATTGATTTATGTTTGTTTTGTCCGAAGGGGACGTATTACAGTGTTGGTGTGAGAGGTTTATACCACTTAAATTGTGTTTATGTGCCGTATGTGTTGATCATAGATATTGTTTTCCTATTTCTGCCTAATTTCTCAAAGAAATATTTCATATTAGCACTGTCGTTCTGCAATAACTGCTGCACACAGCAGTTCTAGTTCAGCATGCACTATACATACATTATAACTTAAACAACAAGCATTCTAAACCCTGTCACCTTGGAAAAGATGCAGACATAGTTACCAGTGAGAATTTGGGTACGAGTGTGCATCCACTAAGGCAATTAGATACCCTTTTCATGTAAGTCCTTGACCTTCCTTGTGTGCCATGATTTACAAAATGTTGTATTGCTTTGTGTGTGTGTGTGTTTGTATGCAAATTTAATCTCTTACAGAATCTGACCAGATGGTCAGTGATTCCCAGTCCAGTTTAATTACATTTTTACATTTTTGAACACAGTGTATCACTGTTCTTGTCTCTGTGTGCCTGTATATGTCCTGTATATAATTTCACAGAGAGTTTGCCCAGCTGGCGGTGGAACTCCTTGACCAGTCCTATAAACAGGACGAGCAGATGGCCATGAAGCTGCTGACGTACGAGCTGAAGAACTGGAGCAACGCCACCTGCCTGCAGCTGGCGGTAGCAGCCAAGCACAGAGATTTCATCGCTCACACCTGCAGTCAGATGCTGCTGACCGACATGTGGATGGGACGCCTGCGGATGCGCAAGAACTCAGGCCTGAAGGTAAAAGAAGTTGGACAGATGTTTGGGATAACCTGTGGGTAAAGGAAAGTGTGCTTACATTAAGTAGCATCTCTGTGCACTTCACAGTATCTGCAGGCTTCAGGCTAGAAATGCAGGGTTGCACTGGAACGCTTGAATCCCCGCAGACTTATTTGTGAAAGTGATGGCACAGAAAGTAACGAGAAAGGCTCTCAGCTATCTGAGAAACTTCTGCAGCATTGGCCCAAATCACTCCTGTGGATCTGCTGAGTGGTGCTGCTAAGTGGAGAGTTGTTACATGTGACAGCTGCCAGGTGTGGAAATGTAGAGATGTGAAGCAAAGAGAAGTGCTGATTACTGTTCTGTAGAAAATGAAAATTGTTAGTTGCTTTGGACGTAATGTTCCTATATGAGAGGCAGAGGGCACCCAGCATTAGGTGATTACCAGGTCCACACGCAATATGCAGCCACAGAATTCAGTAAACAACTCCCCACATTTTCCACAGATTCTAACCGAGCAGAGTTGCTGCTTGTTAAACTCAGAACATTGACACATCCGCAGCCCTTTTTTGCATGTGTGGGACTGTCGTGTGTCGTTTTCAGTTAATGATAGGAAAATTTGTGGTGCAGTGTGAGAATATGTTAAAAATTGGATTTACTGCTGGAAGTACTGAATATTAATTTCAACCAGTGTTATCATTTTCGATTGCTTTAATTTATTTTGTTTGTTTATTTTTGCTCAAAAACAGTCTTTGTCATCTTAACTAAATAAGAAACATTCCTCTGACTGCTGCAGATTTTTACTCTGGATCACCACAAAAACTGAAAGAAAAAGAAAAATCAGCAGATTCTGTTTGGGTCTGCTTATTATACATATATCAGTGCATGTGCAGTATCAGTGTGTACATTGACAGATGTGTAATGAGAAATAGAAGTATGAAATGCAGGTAATTTAAATACATTGACAGGGTGTATTTTCTCACAGTTATATATAGAATTATTGTATATCTTTGTCACAATTCTCAAATATCAGGATGGAACAGTTAAACAAATAAACAATTAAATGATCATTTCAGATAACCCATATGCTAACAGGACTATTCATCTTCATTAAATAGAGCTGGGAGTACACCCGTCTGGCTGGGTATATCTGTGGTTTTGCTTTGATGACTCATTCACAATAATGTAGAGAGCGCTGGGCTGTGAAAAGACCACAGGTCACCACTGACAGTTAAAACACTTTATCTTCTAGTTTGTGGAGGCTCAGGAGTAAACAGACCCAACCCCGATGGAAAAGTTGGTCTGTTGTTTTTTCACTGGATTCTGGAATATTTGAGATCCAGCCCTTTTGTTAATAACAGAACATTGTTAAATATTTGATTTTAGGGTGTTTATTTGTAGGAAAGAGGTTTTTTTTGGAAGGTAATACTTTTAGTTATGTAACTGTGTCTGTGTGAGTTGGCCCTCCAGGTCTAACTTTGGTCTTCATTAGTATAAGCCTAGAAAGCATTTTATCAAAACATTGTGTCACACATACTTTATATCAAATGCTTATTTGGTGAACATCCGTTGAGTCCAGAGTAGATTCATTTAAGACTGGAGCAATCATTGCTCACGTGGGTTTTCTTGATGTCTGGTGGTAGGGTGATAGGAGGCAGCCGCTTAGATCGGAGAGGTTAGAGTTATTTTTAATGAAGAGTCACCCTGGGAGTTGTTGGAGGGACGGCTGAGTTCACACTTGTTTATACATAGAATGAGACAGGGGAATAGGTCTTGGAGTAGGACTGACTACAAGTGCTTTAAGTATGGTTTGGCCTTTGCAGGAGGGAGAGAGATAGTTCACTGCTAAAGCAAACTTACCGGAGCAGAAAGACAGGAAGGAAACCACAAGTGGAACAAACAAGATTCGATGCCCCCAGGAGTTCATGATATACAGCAAATAACATTGTCAAAATGTTGTCAAAATAATATGTGTGTACATTTTTGAGTTGCTATAGTTGTTAGGGCATTCGGCCTCACCCCTCCAACACTCTCATACCATATCAGTATACCGTTACTGGAGGCTGTGAGTCGACTATGAATTGCAAAGACGAGTACATTGATTTCTTCACACATCAATGAGTCTGACAAACTATTGATGTCTTTGCTTTCAACCCCTCGACATGACTGATGACAAGAGAAGCAGAGATATCACTTTTTGTGCTGCGGTTTTAATTGAATTTTTCACAAGTCACTACCCTCATTATATGTCATCCTGATACAATCCTTATTAGCATTCATATTAGTGGCATATTGACTCTGTATTAGTAATTTTAAAAACTAACTATTATGCATTATTCTGCTTCACCACATTCTACTACTACTAGGCCATCAACTAAGAGTTTCCCTCAGCAATCACCTAATTACTGCTTATTGATTGAATATAAATTAAGATAATAATATGTTTTGCTCAGTATTGGACATACTGTATAGGGCAATAATAGTCATAAGTAATTGTTATTTCTTCTGCTTTATTGATGAAACATGTATTGCCTTCTGATGAAATACCTTCATCAGTATTGGAGGGAAAAAAGCTGGTTTTGGATTAAGAGCAGCAGACTTGGAGACAATCATTGCCCAGAGGATCTTTTGACCATCCAACCTGAGCAGTCAGACTGCCCCAGGGAGGGAGAGAGTTGGAATAAGAGCCATGCTAATCCAGCTTGGTTTTAAGGCTGCTCATGACTAATGTTTGGTTGCAGGAAAAGGAAATGGATAAAGGGGACTAAGACTGGCCAAATAATTAATGAAATCAGAGCAGAGTTGTACCTCCTGAGACCTTTCTACACCACAACATCACGGATCAATCTGTTGTACAAAACAAGCCGACAGAGTGCAGGACTACGGCTGAATCATGAGATGTGGACTTCCTATTTCTAACATTGATGCTAGGTGCTCACAGTCAACGTGGATTGACAGTGCAAATTCAAAAGATACACTACATTTTTATTTATATATAAATAACTGTATACATATGCATGTTCTGTTTTTGTGTAGCATGAAGGAGTTTAATAACTTTAATTTTGTTATGCAAACCTGTGTTGTACATTGACCAACACATTACCTTGTACCTTTTATTCTCCCTTAATGCTTCATAGAATGGATCTATTGTTGTGTAGCAAAACATGAAACTGAATGTATTTACAGTGTCCAAAGAATGCTTGATTAAGCCTTTCTCACTCAGATTACGTTCAACATTCTGACATAAGGTCTTACTCATAACTTATTCACTAGTAGAACCTGTGTGGGTTAATGAGTGTCAAAATACTAGTGAATTAGTTATCAGCAAGACCTCAACTTAGAATGGGGGAGATATTCTGAATCAGAAAGGCTTAATTTGGAGTTATCTGGAAACTATAAACACATGTAGTTTTATTACATAAGAATAGAGAATGACAGTTCTTGTGGTACTAAATGGTAAATGGACTTGTATTTATATAGGGCCTTACTAGTTCAAAGACTACTCAAAGCACGTTGCAACACATTACATTCACCCATTCACACGCAGTCACGCACATACACAGTGGAGGCTGCCCATGCTCATTACTATGCATAGCCATGGACACACACTCACACACCAGTGGAACTGGGAGCAATTTGGGGTTCAGTATCTTTTCCAAGCAGCTGGGGGATCTGGAGGTCTACCACTTGAGCAACTGCCACCCTGACTCTTGTGGTACCTTATAAAGCCCAGACTGATAAGAGCATGTCAACCTTGTAATTTATGCCATCATCCTGATCAAGAAGCAATAGTCTGGTAGTTTTTGTGGACTAGTAGCTGTAGCTGAATATGGTAAGGCAAAATAAGGCATCACTAAGTGCTTTTTAATGAATAATAATCAGTCAATATGCTACTTATATGCCTGATAATAAGCAACTTGTTAATGTCTTTAACATTACATTATTTTGGCTATTCTTTTGACTTTTTAAATTATAAGATACATTTTCAGTCCAGTAACTGGTCGCAAATTGATATAAAGTGAACTTAAACTGATTACAGTCATTTAAATTTGTAGCCACTGATCAATAATGAAAACAGATTAATTTTACTTTTTAATTAGTCGAAGACAACTGCTTCCAGAGATAAGAAGACACACTGCTCTCCATCTTCTTCTCTTTCCTCTATTGGTCACTTTCTCACTGCGGTAACAGCCTCGCTCTCGCTTTTCTTGTTTGACTGGTACTATGTACTGTATCTGAAGTGTTTACAGCACGCCTGACTCTCTTTTCTGCTGCGGGTGTTTGTCCCTCTCATCTATCGTGGCAGCACAATACTCTTGCTGCCTGTCTGGACTAATGCTTTTGTAATCGACTCCCACAATGAGAACCCTCACTTTAGCGGTTGTAAATACCAAGGCTTTGTGATTCAGCCATGTACAGGCATGAGGGGAAAGTGGTTTTCCCTGATCATGAAGGTTTGTTTGTTCCAGACTTCTGTGTCCTAATTACCGTGGTGCTGTTCATGAAATTGTACTTCTTTGTCAATTCTGTCACTTCAACCTCTGCTTCCTCATCACTCAGGTAATCTTAGGGCTGCTTCTGCCACCATCTATCCTGAGTCTGGAGTTCAAGAACAAGGATGAGATGTCCTACATGCCCCAGGATCAGGAGGCCTACCTGCAGGAGAAGGAGGAAGAGGAGCCTGAGAAACCAGTCAAGGAGAAGGAGGAGGAAGACATGGAGTTCACAGTAAGATCTTACTGTGAGACGCAGTACAACTCCGTGGTGAGAGAACCCACCTCAGCCCCGCATCTCAGAATCTGTACACATATTCAAATGTTAAACAGCTGATCATTGAACACATAGCCCAGATTCTGTGTCTTTTGTACATTTCTCTTGTGGACCAGATTTATACAACCTGTTCACAATGAGATGTCGATATGCACACACATACACACACAGTTCTCCACACACACACACTTGTTTCTCTATTCTGGCCAACTGGACCTCTCCAGCCAAATCGGCCTTTCCTGTTTCTCGTCGTCTCAGCAAAGACATGGTCTTGGAGTTGTAGCGTCTCAGTCTGTCGCCGCTCGTGGGTTCCCTCGTGTATGTTTCTTCTTCCACCTATCTGCTCCTCTATTTCTTTCTACTTTTCTTTGGTCCCTCTCATTCTCTGCCCAGCTCTCTCTCTCTCTCTCTCTCTCTCTCTCTCTCTCTCTCTCTCTTTCTCCGTCTCTCCAAGCTCAGTTCTGATTGAGGTACAGTACTGTATGCTAGCCGATTGCTGCCCCTCACTCTCTCCCATCATGATGATGGCTTGCTGCAGCATACCACTCAGCATGTTGGCTGATGAGCATGGGAGGCCCAGGCTTTTGCATTATATAACCATGTCCGCCTGCTGCGGCAGAGCTTAAATCATGCAGAGTCTGAGCATCTTCTCCCGGCTCACAGTTGAAGAGTTGATCCATCTGCATAGACATGGATGTACAGCAGGATTAGGACTCGTTCCATTTCAATCCAATCAATTCTGGAGATGATACCAAGATCCAGTTTGTTTGTTGAAATAAAGAGCAGGATTACGAAAGACAATTTTAATACACAAACTGAATCTAGCAGACAGGCTACATTAGCGTATGCAGACTGTTAATAGAGCTGCAACACAATGAAACTGGCTACACCAAGCGTAAGTGCAGTGTGTAAGAGATCCATTCTACAATCATAAGAATAGACCAGTCTGCTTCAAAAACTGAAGACACAATCCAAAAAAGGAAAGCTCACTGTCTTGTTTTGCCTTCCACTCGAACTTTACGCCATACTTGCACTGCAGGTGTAGCCAGTAAAAAGATGCATTCAATGGCACATCAACTCTGTGAATGGTTCTCATACGTTACATGTAGCCACTGTGTGAGGTTATCCCGTTAAGCGATTGAATTGAAGTTGAACGCCTTTCAGCACCACTGTACATACTCTCCATCTGCATTTAGCACAGCCAGCAAGCAAGCACAAAGATTCACAAAACGGGCCATTTTACACATGCAGTTCTTGAGGTACTGAGGTACAAAAAGAACCCGGCTGCCAAAGGATGCATTTGCAATGGTCCTTTACTATTGTCCTGGCTTCTGACTGTACAAATGCACTTTCAGACACTTATGAATCACACAAAGATTCATACAGATATACACAGACTGCTACACCACAGGGGGAGGTTGTATTGTCCTATCCTCAGATGCTTTAGATAAACCACACTGTGATGAATTGTATAGCTTGTGTGATCTCCACTTGCTGATCAGATAACGTGCATGTTCAGTACAGTAAAGGCATGGTGTGATTTACACACTGGCATCTGAATCTGTTCACCCTGAAGGCCCCCGTCTGTGTGTGCCTTGGACAAAACTTAGACTGTTTATGTTCCAAACATTGGAAACATATAGTAATTCCTTGGTTTCTTACTGATGGTGATGTCTTCTTGAAATTCTTAGCGATGGGTTTAGCACCTACTCAGTGGCCTGGGAACTTAAACCAACGACTCATGTGTTTCAAATATTTCGACAGATCAAATATTTATCTTTCCCCAGGTCTGCTATGCTGCCCTACAAAGACAGTGCAGTAACTACAGAAGCAGTGAAGCAGGGTTTTCAGACCGGATGGCAAAGTGTAAAAAAGATCATTTGTAAATGTTTTCAAATTATGTCATTTTTGACTGTGTCATAATAGAACCAACACAATAGGCTAAAAATTGCAATATACTCCACTATGCCTTTGATTAAAGGCAGAGACAAGAACTGCAAATTAGATACAGCTAGAAGTGCTGTATATGTTTCATAGGTTGCTACTATTTAGATGTAACATTGCCTACAAGTATCATCCCTCTCAAATAAACCATTAAAAAACAATCACTGCTCAGAGAAACTGCAGTTCTTATCAGTTTTCACTAGGTTTTTGAGGAGAATGTACTTTAATTTAATTATAATTTAGTCCACAGATTATTAAAGTGTTTCTGTGTTTGGTTTCTGTCTGTCCTATTAAGTACTATTAACATTTCTATTATAATCAGTATTTACTACAAACATTTTCAAGTTGAAAAGCCTGCAAAGTTTGATTTTAAGGCAGCTTAACCAAGTCCAGTTAGCTGCAATTCTTTAGCAGTAAGTACATTCCTGCAGCACACAGCTGCAGAGCAGTAAGTATAGAAAATACTGCCTTTTGGTTTATAGAGTGCTGCAGGGATGACATAATTTTGTTGGCCAACTTGGAAGTTAGCATTGCGCTGGTTCCCTTGACGAAGCTCCTCTGAGATTTTTCATTGGATTTTGTATTATTACAGAAGATAAGCTTTTTGGTAAACACAAGTGTATGATACTTGCACGTTTTGTTCAGTAAAATAAACTTCACAGATGAACAGTTTTGTGATTTTTGAAGCATAAACGCAATCAACAGAATGATATAGCTAACGTTAAGCTATAATGAACTACATTGTGCTCAACATTTCGTTAGAATAGTTAGAATAGTTTCCAGTTAAAGTCGGACGTATCTTATGTAGAACAAAATGTGAAAATATCCTAAGCTTGTTTTAACAACAGACTTATTGAGGGCATTTAACCAAAAAATCAATTCAAAAAGCCCACTGACTTCGAGTCAAGGGAACCGAAAGTGCATAAATGCTAACTTATTTTCGCGTTATATGACTTATTCCTGAAGCACTCTATTGGTCCGCTTTGTAGTTACTGCAGATTTAAAAAGCCTTTAGAATATTTGTTTATATCGTAAAATCGATGTGATACAAGAATGTTAGATACAAGTTATAAATCAGTTTTGATATGATATAATAATAGATATGTAGTTACTGCGTTTTGTCTGTTGGGCAGTATACTTCTTGACATACAATACAATTCAATGAATGAACTCCCTCAGAGGTCTGGTGTTGCTTTGACATTGAGACCATGACCCATTAAATCAGTGGGCTCCGAACCCTCTCTCATGGATAAGGAAATGTGTCACAGATTGAAAAGCGATATCTATGTCTTACCCTTTATCTTTTCTTTATCTGTCTTCTTTCTGTCATTATCTTGTCTCTCTTCTGCTTCTTAATTGTTGTCTGAGACACAATCCATGAGTGTCCTTGTCTGCGTCATACAGTGTTACCAGCCTTCACCCAACACTCCACCTCAAACACACATCTCACATTTTGGAATGATGACATTGCCTGTGCTTGCTTTTTTGATTATGATATTAAAACTGTGCAGTGGCCATAATGTAACCCTCTCCCCCTTCTCTTTTTTTTTCTCCTTTTTCCTTTGTTATCCGACTCTTCCCATCCCACCCCCCCTTTCACATAC
>OMLP01013718.1:0-28750 GCA_900302685.1 Spondyliosoma cantharus
TTATTATTCGTATTTCAGTGGTAGGTAGGGGTGTCTAGTCATCTTGCTGCTAATTCTTGACAAACTGTCAACAATAGGATTTCAGGATAACCATTTACATGTATTGTGTGTCAATCAGAATCAAAAAACAAGACTTTTCTCAATAAAAAAAAGGGAATGCAGTAGTCACACTGCTTTTCTACGTGTTCTATCACTGAGGTCACCTTCAGCAGCATCTCAGAGTCTTCTTTGTACTGGACGATTGAGGCGACCACAACGGAGGCCAGGACAGGTACGATCATCCTCGACAGCTTCTTCTTAGATACGAGGTAGCTGAGCAGGGTGAGACCCCAGTAGTGTATCTCTGGAAGAGGTTTGGAAGTCAGTGAAGGTATGATTTGACCATTGTAATATTTGAAATCATGATATTTTAACTGCTCAGACAAGGGAATTTTTCCATAATTGATAATTCCACTATCAATCAGTGGTGTTGTAGTCAAAGAAATGCTGCATTTTACTTTTACAATTTTACTTTATGGACCTATGGACCACAATGGAGCAATGACTAATAATTTACACATTACTGTTGTGTCAATTAAATAATTATTCATTTGTACCAAGACTATCATTGAAGAGGCTTTCCTGTGCTGTGGCAAATTCTGTTTAAGACACTCATGATTCAGCCAATTAAAATCATCAATGATGATGAGGTTTAGCTGATTTTTCCTCTCTATTGCAAACATACAAAAAATTAATTTTGTTCCTCTCTTTCATGGCTATTTATTTATTCTATTAATTAAATGCCTACCTCGTTCCTGCGGGAACATCTGTAGTGTATGCAGGACTGTGTCTATCGCTCCCTGCTGGCAGAGCAAGTCCACTGCACCGGAGCAGTCAGCCAGAGCAGAGAGCACCTTCAGACCAGACTTCTGTATGAGGGAGCTGCTGATGAACTGCACATAAACACAAACCGCACTGAGTATCAAGCTGATAAAGCTATTCATATATAATATATATAAAATGTCAAAGTACTGTGGGTAACCATGGCAGTTGTCAGCCCCAAGCAATTCCAAAGTAATTTTTTCCCTCGTCAAGTTGAGTCCATAATCAAGTCACCCAGTTGGATTTGTGTTGTTGTTTCTCCTTTTATTTAAGATGTCCCATCTTAAAATGGATTATGTCTACTTCTATGACAAAACTCTTTGTATGGTGAAAAAAAGTCAAATAGCATAGATATTATGGTTAATTATTGCTTTTGACTTTCCCACTGACATGTGATGCATTTTTTTCTTGTTCCTTCCGTTTGCAGAAGCTGTTTTCGTCCCTGTTACACATCCAGCCCTCAGGCAGTGGGGTACCAAACAAAGACATGAGAAAAAAAGAACATGCTCAGCATTCATTCCTACCATCAAGTCAACTGGCAAATTCTTTTTAGAAATGTAATTACACCGTTCCGATGTTCTGGTTGCGGGAGAAGCTACTGTATAATTTCTACAATGAATGGATGGACTGTTGTTTAATTTATGTAATGAGTGAGAACTATATGTACTGGCTGAGTATTTGTACACTGCTTCTCTTTTATGTGCTAAAACAATCTTTAACCTCTAGCATCCTGTTATTTCACTTTGATTTTTACACATTTTGTCCAGTTATTTTTAAAAAAGGGTGCAAAGACAAAAACGTATCAAACAGTGAAAAGGCTGACAGAAAATGGAAAGAATTTGAGAGGCATTTCTGGGTTGCTCAGTGCTTCCATACCCTGTTGAGAACTTCCAGGTAGAGGGTGTGAGCTCCTTCCACCACACACTGGTTCTTCAGAACCTTCAACGACACGTCGGCCATGTCAGGATCTGCGACCGAGGCGCCGTTCTCCCTCAAACTCCTGTCTGAGAATCCACAAACACAGAGGAAAGATGTGAAGACAAAGAGGCAAGCAAACATACACACAGAGACAAAACAGCTCTGTTACACTCAATAATCTAATTAGGAGTGTTAACAGTGCAGTGCTGGGAGCAAAGGAAGGGTAAACTGCAACTGCATTCCCCTGAAGCAGCTTTGAATTCCCCTGCTGAGCAAAGACAATGTATAGTTGCTCTGCCATACAGAGAAAATTATTTTCTGAGAAATGATTTTCTGAGTGAGCATTGTTAAATCCAGTGCTTCCACCTTGGTGGTATGCACACCACACAGACAGACAACAACACATAATCTACATGGACACTTCTACTGGACTATTAATGAACTTCCTGATAAGTATGAATGATAAGATCCCAGAACTGTACTTAGAGCTGTTCCCTGATTTGATACAGGAAGAATTGCGATGTGATGGTTACTGTTACAGTTGCATAAATAGACATTTATTGGCCGCTTTGCGGCCGCAGACTCCCAAACAAACTGAAAGACAGAAACTAGTCTATTGCAATTTCTCGAGCAGCATTATTAACATTCATTTGGACTTTTGCTTCTGTTCATCAAATGAATCCAAGCCAAAAAGTTTCATCTGCTATCCCACTTCCTTCAGCAGCTACTCAAACTAAGTAAACTTCGTCTGTCTGATGTTTGGTGCTTGGCAGGGAGTGTACAGGGTTTATTAGAGCTTGTTTACTGCTGGAAACGATGTGAGGCTGAACCAGACAGCACTTGGGGTGACAATCCAAAACAGTGTTTAGTGGATCTTTTTAGTCTCCTCTTACCCGAGGAACAAACTTGGCATTTAGCAAGAATAGAAATAGTCACAGAGGCAGTAATAGAAAAAAACATTGAAAACCTAAATGAAAAGATCAGCATACAACCAATTGATTGTCAACTCAACTCTGGGCCATTCATAAACATGACAGAAAGAGCATTTCTATGTAAGTGAGGGTAGATTATACACATTAGTGTACCTGGGCAGAGGAAGACCAAGCTGGCCTTCAAAGCCTCCAGCTGAACATCCGGCTCGAAGTTATGGATCTTCATGGTGCTGAGGATCTGACTCATGGCCATGTTCAACTCATCTAGATTGGCTGTCCTAAAGGTATAGAGAGACAGGTTTCACTCCATAACGAAATATCAATGCCGCTGTTTTGGAGCATTTGGAGAAAACATTGGTGCTTGATATGATAAGTCAAACAAAACATAAGAGTGGGACAAAAATGTGAAAAGCACCAGTGTACTCCTGAGTGTGCCTGTTTTTCCCATTCTGACTTCCTTTTTCTAAGTCCAACAAATGAGTCATAGAATGGGAATAATTTGTGCTCACCTTCCCTGGAAGAGCAAACTGAGCAGTTTGCAGGCGCTTATGGAAACTTCAGCTGAGGATGAATGTCTCTTCATCATCTCCACTAGGTTGACATGGAGGCCACTGGACAGCAGCAGAGAACACATTTTACCTGCAAGCAGAGAATAGCAGACATTCACTGTATGGAATCACATCTAGAATGAACTTTCTCACACTGTACTGTGTATTGTATTGTTGATGGTGGTGGTATGGTTTTACTAATCATTTTGCAGCCAAACATGTTGAAGATAACATGCAAAAAAAACACAAAAACCATAAAGCTTCCTCAAAAATGAGAGGTGCTGCAGATCCAGGTGATAATTCTTTCTGGGCTCATCACTCATTTCATATGCACTGTTAGGATAAAATATCAGTTATACGTGTGTACGGTTGAAGACTTACTGTTGTGTGTGATGAGTGTGGCTATGGCACTGGTAGCAGCTTCAAACACACTGGGAGAGGAGGAGTGGAGCAACATGGCCACCATTAACTGTCTGTGAACAGGAGTCCTGGAAACCATATTCGAAAAATATAAATATATACTCTCATCAGACATTTCAATATATTTCTCCAACATCCCTCGGGACGTTTACAAGTCTAAAGTATGCTGACTGCTGAAATCTGATTTCCTGCATTTTCTTAAGTCTAATAGAAGTAAAAAAATAAAAATAAATCATATTTCATTTCTTTTGTTTGGATTTTCTTTGTGACAACTGACTACAGATATTTCAACCTTTTCACAAACTGGCATATGTGCTTCAGAGTAAAGAAATCCAGATGTAATAACACATATGTGCAGGGTGATTGGTATTTCAATGTTCCAGTGTGTACCTTTCATCCTGCTCCTCCTCTGAACTGTTCACTCCAGCTCCGTGTAGTAATAGGCTGTGAATGGCCCAGCTTGCAGCTTCCTAATGCAGCAGAATTATATGATTCAAATGACTCTATGCAAAATATTTGCTGCATTTAAGGACCAGCAGAAGCCGGACTGACCTGAACGGCTGGCTCAGCAGCGTGGAGATCCAGTGCCATGCAACAGGCCTCCATCCAGCCAAGGCCCATGTCCTCTACCTCCTCCTTACCCCTGTTCTCCTCCTCCTCCCCTTCCTCTAAACCCTGCTCAGCCACCGCTTTGTTCTGCACAATGGTTGCAGCTGACGGAAGGAGACATCATGGTGTACTTATTATACCGTACAAGATCTGATTAAACCATCAGATTACATTCATAGTATATGTGCGTCTTGTGTTCTTCGAAAGAGTCTCAGTCAAGTTCAAGACTTCAGTTCAGTTTAACTCTGCAAGATCTTCAGGATAGGAGTGTTTTGTGGTAGAGACTAAAAGATACACACAAACTGTTCACTCTATCACAGATAGAGCTCAGTAAAACTGAACAGTTAATATAATGGAAAATCCAAATATGGCTAAGTTTATCTGTCAAAATAATCCCAGTATGATATACTTTAGTTTTTTACAGTAATAGGCAGCCCTAGAACTCAGTTATGTGGCATCACAACTCTACAGTTTATTGAACATACATATATATTATTATTTTTTATGTGTTTTTTTATGTGAGATTCATCAGCATTTAATCATACACTCCAAGGAGTTTTAAGGCCAAATTTAAAAGTCAACAATTCATGATCCAAATGCCAGCTTAGCGCTGTTCAACATCTGTTTACAGTACGCTTATTTGAATATAAGAAGGGATTAAGGAGACAACACTGAATCTGAAGCAAAAGAAAACAAAGACAACTGGATCGTTTCTGTTTTCCTCAGGGATGCAAATAAAAACAACACAGGGCAAAAGGTGAAGTTATTCAATCATTTAGAGTCCAAATATATAACTAACAAAATATACTACATTAATAAATCAATAATAATTGAATTAAATGCTTACTCAGAGTAACCTACATATCTATTGCACAGCCTGGAAACAGCAGTAAGATGTGCATGTTCATATTCAGCACTCTGGAAGTTGGTGGCACATGACTGACAACTTGAGGGAATCAATCAGCAGCCCCAATATAAATAGAATGTGCTGTTTTTGTACCCTGATATAATTTCTCTTCTTGTGTTGCACTGCCGTGCATCAATGTTGGTCAAGGCATTGTTCTGTCATTTCTATCACTAATCCATCTTTGTGGATATAAATAAATGGGTTAAATATAGTATAGAGTGTTTGTGTGTCCTCACTGAGAGCAGCCAGACAGGAGAGAGCAGCGGCTTGCAGCTTGGCATTTTCTGGAAAAGTCTGACAGGCTTTCACTGCGACCCTCTGGACGCCATTCAGTACCAGGATGTTGTAGTAGCTCTCTACAGGACAACACAGAACAAACGCACCCTGGATTAAGATGATGTCTCCACTGACCTCTTCAATCTTAATCTGCCAATTTGAAAACACATTCACTTATCAGGATGTCCGAACACTGCTGGTCAGATAGCAAGGACTCATTGATTTCACAAACACTGTTATCATTAACAACCTTCGATAACTGAGGAGATACTCCAAAGTTGTTCATTGGAAGCCCAATAAGGAGCAATTCCACTTGTTTTACAGTTTCAAGTGTGTTTACAGGTCTGGAATAATGGAAGGAAAACTTAACTGATCCACAAATGCAACTAAAAACGTCTCATATTGGAAGAAAGAGGGCATATCAAAATGTGTCTTAAATATGAATGAATAATTCATACAGATCGTAATTGAACATTTGACCACTGGCTCTGACCTAATGTAAATTTCTTGAACAAGCGGCAGGCCGTCTCCTGCAACTCCTCCACCTCAGGGAAGGCGTCCATGGCAGCAATGATCATGCTGTAGCAGCGAGTACCTCCTGACATCAGCATCTCCACGTTACTGCCTGGAGGAGACAAGATAATAAACTCAGAAACATCTGTGATCTCTGCTTTTCATGTTTTGGCTGGATTTGATTACTTACAGTCCGTGATCAATATATGATAGTGATATTGCAGGTTTATACAGGACAACACGGCATGTTCGGTAGGGTAGGTACTGATTGGCAGTCACAACTATGCTTTACTATTAGATTCCTAAACGAAAAAAGGCTTGTTTAGCAAATTCAAAATGGCAATAATATACAAGAAAAACAGCAAATAAAAGAAAAACGAGAAGGAGGTCAGAGAAGAGTGAAACCTCCAAACAGCCTGGAATCCCCCCATGACCATGATAAATCATACATGTGTGGAAAAACACAGATTAAAGTGGAAAAGGTTCATGCCTGAAACTTTGTCTTGTCTTCCTTTTCCACTTTTGTTCATCTGCGGCTGTACTTTTCATGCAGAAATCATGCAGCTAATTAGAATTTCAGAGCAAAGTCTCAGTTTGTTCTATTCATTTTTTATGTTCATCCAGTTTTAACTGAAATAAAAGTAATAGTTGTCATCTACAGAAAAAATACATGACATGCCACATACGGAAAATCTGCTTTTTGCAGACACAAACAGATCGATATGATGATCAAGACAAGGTTTTTCCACCTGATATTCATCTGTGCAGCATATGTTATGTCAGCAAGGAAAAATACATTGTAGTGCAGAAATGACAACTGTAAAAGTATGTAAGTGTATTACACAACTGTAAAATAGCCTACTATTTTAGGTTGTTTATAACCAAATGTAAGTGGTCAACAATGCTCTCATATTGTGTTTAATTGTATTAGTCATTATTGTAAAGCACCTCGTGATTTTGCATCTTTGAGTGCTATAAATAAACCTATTTAAATATCTTTTTTAATATTGTTCCATCAATTCAATGACAGAATGCACAATAAATGCCCCAAATCTGTGCTAGCCTTTTAACTTATGCATATGAAATGAACAATAGTTTGCAGAATGGTACAAACTCACAGCAAACCTTTCTTTTCTTCAACATCCTTTCCGGTGAAGCCAGAACAATGTACTCCTCATAATACAAACATTGCAAATACACAGGGCCTCGCTGCATTCTGATAACTGCATTTGATTTTCCAGTTATTAAGATTTCATTTTCATGGAAATTATGGAACACTCCAAGCCACTTATCTGTTACATCACAATGCCCTTGCGAACAAGCAAATAGACATAGTGTTTACACGAGGAGTTGCTGTGTTCACCACCAACAGGGAATTTCCATCAGGATTTAAACATTTCAACAAACACCACCTTCTTTCCCGCAAACAACTGTTCTGCAAAACATCACCCATGGTTACTAGTGTTTGCGGTGGCTATAATCTAATTTTCATCGAGACTGGTGAAAAAGCGTTACAGTGACATCATGATCCGGTGGTGATGCTTGAAATAGACCATGTGAGATGAAGAAAGAGTTGATGTGTTGATGTTCAATGTACCTCCTCCGTGATCAACATGTGGTGCGCAACATGTCAACCATTACATTAGTAGAGTGAGAGCACACATTCCTAGACCTCTCCACTTAAAGAGATCTAAACTTAATCCGGCCCTCATTGGACTAGGGTTCAGATTTAATCTGTAACTTGCAAATACGCACAACGTTCAATCAATATCAATCAACTGATTAGAAATCAATATATGGTAGGATTCAGGGTGCTGTCATTTTAGCCCAAAGTAGTTAAATTCATACTGTAATTGTTGTCTTTCCCTCTTAGACCTCATAAATATATTTAAGGGTGTAATGAGGTCTTACCAGGACGAGCCAGTGGGAGCAGCACCTTCATGCCTTGCAGGAGCAGCTCGGAGCTGTCTGAGAACGTCTGAAGAGCCGCCAGAACCACAACATGATCCTGGTTCTCCACAAACTCTATGAGGTGGTCATCACTTACTGTGGACACAGACACAAAATACTAATTCAGGGAAAGGATGTGGGCAAAGGATGTGACTGCAAAGCTAGCTAACTCCAGGCATGGCTATAACATGGCTATTAAGCTACAATAAAGTTAAACAAGTCTAACTGTTTGTTCTAAAACTAAATACAGAATTAGAAACATTAAAATGTATTTCCATAGGATTGGCTGGGGTAAACCTCTACAGGCTATAAGGTTAGAGTCTACTCACCTCTCTCCAGGAGGAACTGCAGAGCTACACAGCCATGGAGCTGCACCTCTTCACTCGTAGGGAACGTCTTCATTGCCTCCACCACCAGGCCAAACACATCCTCCTCCTCCTCCTCCAGCAGCAGCAGAGGAACCATTTCTTCATAAACATGAATTACACAAGCATCAAAAAACACATCTTGCACCTAAACAACCTTCTGACCATTACAAACATTACAACATTACAAATGTATTCATCCAACAAATTAGCCATTTCAAAGTCAAACAATTGCATATATGAAAGTGTTTTTTTTGGGATTGTGTAAATATTTTCTTAAAAAATGCAGGAAGTATTGGGCAGACAATGTGATTCACTTTTAAGTCTAACCTCTGCTTTTGTCAGAAGCTTCTCATTGCACAAAGCGTAATGAAATACTGGCCATTGCACATTATATTGTAAATGAGCATAAACAAGAGGGTTGAGATTAAAATGTTGCTCTATAAAAATGCAAAAAGGCACTTTGTGTTATTTAAGTGGCCTTTGAAAAGAACCCCTACATACTACAATAAAAAATACTCAACATACACAGATTGATTATTATTTAGAACTGATTTGGTTTTAACAAATGTTCTGTTCTTCCTTCTAAAATGCTATATAATTCAAATACCTTCAAGATTCTTTTTGTATTGCTTTGATAACACTTATACGCAGCACAACATAAATCAACATAGAATCAACTTTTGTGAACTGTGAGATTGTATTTAGCTATGAATCACAGAAAGGGGTATTTAAATGACGGTGTCATATGTAGCAGGAGTGATGCCCTGATGTGTTGTAGTATATGTGCTGTGTGGTTGTGTACCTGATCTGAGCAGGAGAGCCAGAGCTCTGAGTCCAACCATTGTCACTTTGCAGTCTGTTCTGTACTGAGATAGTACCTTCAGGATCTGCCTGGAAAACAAAAATTAAGGGCAAAAATTAACCAGGAATGTGGACAAGACACAGTCCCTTTAACCATTTTCCTATCTACAAGCCAGGTCCTAGCTTTTGCAAACTTAAAACAGTTGTAAACTCCAGGGTGATTTACAGACCTGCATATCATTAGGTAACAAAAAATATGTGTTTGTTCCTTCTCACTGTCTAAGCACAGATGTAAAAGCACTACTGAAAACACTAGTACTAGAAATTGTGGAAACATGGCTTAATTCAAGAACTGAAAAAGTCTGGTCAAAGTGACTTGGAGATGAAAATGTGAGACCCAATACAAAGGAACTGAAAAGATCAGCTGAAAAAAAAGAAAAGGTAAAACTGACATTGCGTGACAATATAATTTGACTATATCCAGTTACTTACATCGAACAGGAACTGAAAACTGAAAATGACAGCTGTACAATCTGAACCTGAAACATCTGAGAGCCAAATCAAATCATCATCATCATTAATTTGAATAAAAATGGGTTTATAAAGGGTACAATGATGCTTTCACAACTGGACTGTCATGATACAGATATTACATCACTGTCCATGATTTACTCATTCTAAGAAAGACTTAGAGTTACATGCTCATGTTTAACAGTTGTAATGTATACTATCTTCACAAGTTTAACGTTAGCTTTCAGTGATTAGCACTAAACACTAAGATCAGATGAGACTGATGGGATTATCTACAGTTTTGTAGGTATTTCATCATGAATCAAAGTATTGGACAAATTAAATTTATTCCAGATGTGACACTAGATGGAAAATTTGTGTTCTAAACCTCATTGCAATCTATATAGATGTTGAGACATTCCATGAATGTCAAACTCATAGGGGCACAGGAAGAAACATCAGGGATCGCCAAAGTCAAAGGAGAGACCGTCCGGGAACCATGAATGTGTGTGTGCATGTGAATGTGCTATCAAGTGAGATATTTCAGTGGTTAAGTGAAGATTCTAACCTGCTGGTTAATCTAAAGGGATAAGCCAGGGGATCGCTAAAGTATTTAGGATTAATCCTCTCTGAACCATCAATGTCTGCTCCGCAATAAAATTAATAGTTGTAGAGATGTTTCAGATTGGATCAAGGTGGAGGACGGACCATCCGACAGACTGGCATTTGCATCTCTACAGCCATGTTGCTAACAACTTATTGCAAATGAAAATATTGACATAGCTTTGCCCTAGTTGGGGTCAAAATGTGTACCTAAACTTCAGAAAGATACAGCGTGTTGTAGAAGTATAAACATATGTATTTACTGACCAAATTCATGGCTTCTTTTGAACCAGAATGCTATGTAAACTGATCAGCTATGTCTGTATGACATAGTCATGTGACACAAGCCATTAGGGGCATATGACAAGAAAATGGATTCACTCTTTCACAATTGAAAAGTAGTGCATCACTGCTACTGTGCAGCACCCTGTAAGTATGTCTTTACTTACTGGTGCACTCCCAGTACCTCCCAGTCCTTGGCTGCCTGCAGAGGTCTGGTCAGATGGTCCAGTGTATCGGGGCATATTTCAATCAGCCGACAAAGCAATGACCAGCCCACCTGCAGGAAAAATATTACACCATGACACGCTTGAAATCAAACAACCAACATATAGAGAAAAGATGTTATTCTTGAACAGATGAAGGAAGAGAACCTGACAAATTATCCAATAGTGGAGGTGCACTGAACTTGCAGGTGTCAGTGAGTCGTTTATGATTGCATGACTCTCACAATTTAACTTTTATTTTGTGCATAGCTGCAATCTGAGCTCTGATAAGCTGCAGTATACAGTGGTCACGAGACGCCATAAACATGCTGGATCAGGCACAGGCACGTCGGCTGTGGATTACTTTTAAGCTACGGAGCAGAAACTGTCTCAGCAGGGGATTCTATTCAACACCTGTATATTGACAGGACTACAAGCTAACCAGTTTCCCTCCTTCCAGGCTGTGTTCAAGCCACTACATGATGCTTTTCCTCTCTGTTTCAGGCAGACAAAGTTCAAGATTTGTTGTGAAAGGATAACTAATGTACACAGTCAAAGGTTTATGAGGCACCTGCTGGACTCCTCGGCTGTGGATGTAGGATGACAGCACCACCATGAGGGGGACGTGGACGTCTTTGCCTTCAAACAGCTCAGCTGCTGCATCAAAGAACAACAGATGAGAAGACATGATGTGACAAGTCAGCTTTGAAGAAAGGAACGCAATGTTTCACTTTCATTATCCATTTCTATTTTCAAATGTGGATAGCAAGGCTTGGAGAACAGTCTAGGAATAACCCTGACTCACTTATTAGGGTGTAGCTATCTTTTTTGCATTGACAAGGATTGTTAAAATGAGCAGCACTCAATCACAGACTCAACACTGATGAGAAAACTTAAGACACTAAAATAAGGAAGATTGGCAAGCAGCAATTCAATTGTTTGAAAGAGAGCATCCTGACGAATTCTTATTATATCGGTGTATGGCCATGCCACACAACTTTCATAATCCAAAGATATTGAATTTATCATCAAACAAGACAAAGAGGAAAAATTTGGATTTTCTTCATTTCAAGTAAGAAGCTGGCACTCAAATAAAACTAGTAGCAATTAGTAATGATTAATTAATGCAATTACAGCTTAAAACATCTGGATCTCTTCATGTCATCTTTATCTGCAGACTAATAACTTGTGGTGTTGAGTGTAGGGCATTAACAGTCAAATTAAAATTACCAGAATATATAATATATGTACAAAACGAAATTGGAAAGTCCCAGAAATATACTGAAACTCTTTATCTGTGGATAGGAAACCCCACCAGACAGGTAAAAAAAAAAGAAGTAATTAAGTCAACCTCAAAGTACATTTATCAAAGTGTTTGTATGTACTTGTACTAAGTTTTAGTACATTTAAGTAGTCTCTTCAGCTTCTTGCTTCTGCTCCAATACATTTAAACATAAAATATTGTATCATTATAATGTCCTTACATTTGTCTTAAACCTGTAGCTATTGATTACTTTTGACATACGTACAAATGTATGATCAGTTTATCATATATGATGAGGTGTTATGGATTAAACTTCTGCACCAGTCTAAGATCAGTCAACTAACATTCAAATGATTCGCATGTGTTGATGCATCAGAAATAATAATCCAATAACACTATACATCATTTAGCATTCAGATTTGGCACTTCCCTGCATACCTTGGTAGACACATTTAGTTGTAAATACTTTATAAACTGTCATTTATAGTGGGAATTTGTAAGACAGTATTCTAAGGCTACTCATAGCAAAGCAACGGATCTGAGCACTTCACCTACCACTGTTCTTAAGTCAAACAACATGGCCAAAGGAAATGGTGCCTGTTTATGAAGCATGATACGCATGCAGGGGGGAATGTGTTTCCTACCATTGTCGGTGTGGGCCAGGAAGAGCAAGTCCTGGATGATTTGAATCAGTGTGCACAGTTGTCTGTCCTCTTTCGGGGTTTTCAGCCTCACCAGGAGTTTCTTCAACCTTTCCTCAAGTTCTTCTCTGTTAACCATGGTCTTTGAAATACTGTTTCCCGGCTGACGGGCCGCCGTGCATTGAGGTCGATTAGTGGAGTCCCTCGGAACCGACGAGCTTCAGGCGGCCACACTGCTGGAGCACTGCTACAGCAGCGTGGGGAGAAACGACAAAAAGCGCCACTATATCCACTCATAACATTACACCACGCTGCTGAATATTAGCCGTGTTACATCATGTTACATTAGCTACAGTACAGCTAAGCGGCTGTCAGGATTGAGGAAGCTGTCAGTGTCGCAGGGTTTCGGTTCCGACCGTTGACATCACCGTCCGCGGCTAACTTTCCTCGGCCGGATAAACATGTTCCTCTTTGTGGAGCTGGAGCCTCTCTCGCTCTCTCTCTCTTTCTCTATGGGGTGAAAGCCACTCACTGACAGGCGTGTTCCTCCTTCCTACAGTCGCATCATATGACTCTGGCGAGAAAAACTTCCCGTTTGTTAAAGAGGAAACTGGAAATTAGTCACCGCGCAGCAACAGCAGGAGCAGCAGGAGCAGGAGCAGCGGCTCCGGGGGGAACGACGGCCACGGCTAATAATCAACTTAACTGCCACACAGGCAGACAGACCTTGGTTCAGTCAAACTGTCGGTGAAGTTCCGACACAGATTACATCGCTGCCGCCCACCCCGCTGTCTAATGTCAGCTACTGATTTACCGGGAGGGCAGTGAGATACGCTTGGCACTGATTGGCGCCATATCTCATTCAGAAAAACCCTAATTGAAGTGTTCGCTTACGCATTCGCACACACACCCAGCATGTACAGCCAACATCAAAACTTTTAACGATTTCTTGAGCGATACATGCAAATTCGGCATGCATAACTTCAAAAAAAATCTTTTTCTGTCGGTTCTTCTTCACCCTCCATTGGATTTGTTTTGTACTGCGCATCTAGCACAGTAAATACGGCATTTTCACTGCCGCTGCTATTTCAACGCTACAGCTTCTCTATTAGTGATAAAAGTAATATTAGCATGTGTACAACTTGGTGACTGGGTCAGAATTAGACTCCAATTTTTGTTTAATAAAATAGTGAAAAATAATGACTGAAAACAGGGTTCTTTATTGAGCATATAAATATTAAGATTATTTATTTATCTCCTTTCAGAAAATAAAAAGAAGGGATTTAAGCCCTTAATTTGCAAAAGAAGCCCCAGATTCGTAAATCATTGTTAAGTCTTCAAGAGGGATGAAAGAATGATGTGAAAACATGTTTTTGATATTTTACTTATAGGTTTGGCTTCTGTAGCCTGCAGCCTTAACAACCACTTCGATTAATGCAATTGCCTGCTATTTGACGAGGCTGATCAGGTCAGCTGCCTGCTAAGTGGACACAAACTCGAAGGTCAGGTAAAGTGGTCGTTACACTGTAAATGGGCGTGTCGCTCCTCTCCTCTCCTGCGGCAGGATCATGTGAGTGAGCTATGATCCGGGCCATCAGACAAACTTCCCATTTGTTGACTAGGACTCCGCCGCTGCAGCTGCTCCATTATACGCTTCTCAGAGGTGTAGTTGTGAGTAATTTGCGCAAATAACATCTGTTTCGGTAAGACATGGTGTGTATGTGTGATGGTGACGTTGTGTACCGTGAGTGAGGCTGTTCAGTGACAAACGATAGGCTCGTGATGAAAATGTGTGTGGGCAGAAACTTGATGACAGCGTATGAATAGGACTACTTGTGTCACTGTTTTTTTCATCCTATTGTGAAGGAAAGGCTAGTTTGTAGCTTCGTTTAGTCCATATGAATAATAAAAGCAATACGCATACTCCATTAGCCCACATTTTCAGATCAGATGCATGCGAAATGAGATATGACTGACCCGCTGTGGACAGTACTGTGATCCAATAGGTTCACATTTTAAAATGTGCATTATTTCGTTGTGAACAGATAGCGAAAAGGTCACCCTCATACTATCACAGAGCTGAAGACAGAAAAAAAAAAAATAACCCTTTGATACATGACAATCTTGTTACTAAAATGTTAATAGTTGGTCAATCAAGATATTTCCAATGGCCTGCGGCACATGATTATCCCATAATTGGCCAGATTTCCTTTCACTACCACAGAAGACTGGGGTTAGCCATTAGATTAGGTTGAACTGTATTGTGCACAGCTACTGAAACAATGACATGTAGTTGAAGAGGTAACCAGAGTGCAAAGAAATGCACATGCCGTATGAATAAGCAGAAGGGGATAGATATGAATACGAGTAAGAACAGTTATAACACCATATTATCATATGAATACATTAAGGTAGCTATTACAGTATTAACAGAAAGATACGCAGTGCAGGGATTAATAGTAATGCAGTAGTGATACACCATAGACAGAATAAACAGCTTGAGATATGAGTGTATGCTCTAATGATCAGATATGTGCAGTATAGACAGCGGTGTAAATATGAATGCACCATAGGTCAGATAGTATGGATACAGTATGAACAGTAGTGTAAATTTATATGGATATGTTAAAGTATAGTGCAATCAAATCCTAAATAGACTGGAATAAAACCAGTTCATATCTGATGTTATTTAAGTATACATTTACAATGTGAAGGATTCACTAAAATGCAAAGTTTTGAAGCATGCTGTTACTATTTACAGGTATGCCTTGTTCACTTGTCAGTAACTTGGTCATTGATCAAAGTGTTGATGAAACAATTATTGGTTTATAAGCTAAATTGTGGTAAATTCATCTGCCACATTATGCCGAATTGATGAGAAGACCGATAAATGGTCTGCACTTCTGTTTGATCGTAATAGTATTTACCGATAATTTAGAATTCACTAAAACAAGATATTTCTTTATGGAATCTGGCGCTGCCTACTGTAGAAACGGCTGTCACATTGTTCCTAAAATAAATATGTAAACGTGTTCGAAATAAATAGATATCAAATAACTGAGAGATGACTTGGATGCGCATTACACACTTTATTTATGAATACGTCCAGTTTTAATAGATACATATTTTACACAACAAGCCGTTTGACAACTTTTTTTTGTTTACGTTGTGCACCGACAGTGACGTCACGTAAACATGGCCGCGTCCTGTGCAGAGTTGTAGCTGTCAGTGCCAAACACTGGTATGAAGTCAGATTTAAGCCATTTTACTGCTGTGTTTAGGCAAATATCTCTCATGATATGACACGAAATCTGCTGCGATAACAGAAGCGTGTGCGTAGTCAACTACAGGGACTTAATATGACACGTTATCGTTAGCTAAACTAGCAAGCAAGTTAGCTCAAAGTTACATATCGACGTGTTGTCTTCTCCCTTGTTACTTATTTCGGGCTGGACTGCAAACGACAATCTGGTCGGGAGGTCGGGATTTTCAAAATAATTGGACGTCTAGTATTGAAAGAATGTCGGACTATCATCTGTTATTGTTTGGGTCCACTTTTTCTCGAGTCTGCTATGGTTTGAGGGAGTTATTAACAAAAAATGACAGCACCTCATTAGTAAAGAAGTAAGAACCGCTTGTAAACCCTGGCTTGAGCCTGACTCCTGGTGTCCCCTATGTCCAGCAGCCACGATGAGTACAGCTTGAAGCACATGGGAAACCTTATGGGAAGCAGGAGACCGAAAGCAGGAGATGATGGAGAGCAGAGTCTCATTGGACATCCATCTAGGGACTCTGCCACTGGTGGGGACCTCCTGGACCAAGATGCCCCCACAACGGGGTTTGTCTATCTGTTGTCGTTTTTCTCCGCCCTGGGAGGACTTCTCTTCGGGTATGACACTGGGGTGGTCTCCGGGGCTATGCTGCTCCTGAAGAAGGAGATGAACCTGAGCAACCTGTGGCAGGAGTTGCTGGTTTCCAGTACAGTTGGGGCTGCAGCCCTCTCTTCTCTAGCTGGGGGCTCCTTGAACGGGTGGCTGGGGCGCAGGATCTGCATCATGTTGGCCAGTTTCATCTTCACTGTCGGTGGCATCGTCTTGAGTGTTGCCCCTGACAAGGAGGTGCTTCTTGTGGGCAGAATCATAGTTGGTGTGGGCATAGGTGAGTTGATGTTTGATGTAGGGAATTTGAATATGTAGTATGTGTTTATCTATATCTATGTCTATATATTTGATCAGATTCTAAAGCTTGTTTATGTTTTCTTAGATGAAATATTTGTTTTCCAAACCTGGAAACTTTTTTTCCTTTCAATTGTATTTTTTTTATTGAGGTTATTCACGGCAGCTTTGCATATTGTGTTAAATGAAAAACCATCTCAGTTCTCAGTTTTTACTTCTTTACATTTTGTCACGGAAAACAGACTAGAAGGCTCAGCTCTGTAGATTAACACACCCTGTCATTTTAACCTACTTCTAAGCTACGAGCAAATATAGTAAGTCCAAATAAATAAGTCCTCCAAGCAATCTGTTACCTCACCCCACCTGACCTGCTTTTCCAGTATTACTATTGGCTTGTATGTGCCTTAAAAAGGATAGGACTGTAGGTTATGTAACAGAGCAGAAGTAGAACTTATTCTCTTGACGCTTGACTGACTGACTGACTGACTGACTGACTGATTACATGAATTGCGTTGGTCATTATCTGTGTACATCAAAATAAAACCCTTTTTTCCCCCTCAGGCATTGCTTCTATGACAGTTCCTGTATACATTGCTGAGGTTTCCCCCCCTCACCAGAGAGGTCAGCTGGTCACTATCAACTCCCTCTTCATCACTGGTGGCCAGCTCATTGCCAGTGTGATTGATGGAGCTTTCAGCTACCTGAGTCACGATGGCTGGAGGTTTGCGTTGGTTCCACACTCTACACTTCCCACGACAGAACTTTAGTTTTGTTTAGTTTTATTTTCTCTGCGGCCCCTGAGGGGAAAGGGAAGAGGTGTCACTCATCCACTCAGTAGACAAACTGCAGTGAAAGTTCTCCATCCAACCAGTTCAGAGGCGCTTTACTTACAGCACCCATCAACAAAATGTCTACACAAGCTATGTAGTTAAAACAGTGGATTAGCAGAGCAGTAAAAGTACTTCAGTTACTGCTATTACACACATAGTATAGTGCAAGACATTATGCAGCTTTTGTAGAAAGCTGATTTGATTGAAATAAGAGTTTATCTGTCCCGTCGGACATGCTTTACAGAGAAAACTGAGAAAAGTTGCTGAAGCTCTTCTTGTGTAGACAAGCTTTGACACTTGATCTCAGATATATTGGTATTAGCGAACAGTTAAATTGTCGGTCAGAGTGCACTGACAAGAGTATTTTTCAGTTGTGAGCAAACAAAGCTTCTCAAGTGGATCTGGTTTTAAAAAGACACATCTGATCCTAAAAAAAGGTTAAATGCTGGGATTGGAGTCTAAAATATTAACTCAGATTTCAGTCATATGGATCCGTTCTGAACATCCTCAGTTATGTGTCTTTGCTTACCCAATCCATGATGATGCAGCTTGAAATCGACCCCCTCCAAGACATTTGAAAGTATTCAGACCCCCACTTTGAGAAACTCATTGATCGAGTGGTGGCATTTCCTCTCCCCTTCACTCTTCTTCATTCTCTCCATACTGTAGGTACATGCTGGGTTTGTCCATTGTCCCAGCAGTGCTGCAGTTCACCGGCTTCTTCTTCCTGCCAGAGAGCCCCCGCTGGCTTCTCCAAAAGGGCCGCAGCAGAGAGGCCCGCGAAGCTCTCAGCCGGATCAGAGGGGGCCAGAGCACTGACTTGGAGTATGACACCATCAAAACCAGCATCGAGGAAGAGGAGAAAGAGGCGGGCGGAGGTGAAAGATTTCTGTGAACAGCAATGACTAAATGAGTTTTGCTTGGATGTGACAAAACATAAATTGTTTTTATTCTTGCTTGTTGTTTAGGAGGTCTTGTTATTTTGAGGATCCTCCGTCACGGTCCGACTCGCAGGGCTCTCATCGTTGGCTGCGGCCTCCAGATGTTTCAGCAGCTGTCTGGGATAAACACAGTCATGTAGGTCCACTATTTATCTTGTAACAGCTCCCACATATTTATCTTATCTCCCACCTGTCTAACTGAGAACACCAAAAAAAACAACATCTGTAAATTGATTTGGCTTTTGAGTAAGCCTCTGCTCTCTTATCTAGGTACTACAGTGCAACTATTCTGCAGATGGCGGGGGTGCGGGATGATAAACAGGCAATCTGGTTGGCTGCTGCAACTTCTGCCACCAACTTTGTGTTCACCTTGGTTGGAGTCTGGCTTGTGGAGAGACTGGGCCGCAGGAAGCTGACCCTGGGCAGTCTTATAGGTTTGTCCCTTGGATAGTAATTTTTAAAGACAACTTGTGACTGACACTATTATTATTATATTACATTATATTATATTATATTATATTATATTATATTATATTATATTATATTATTATTATTATATATTTGTTTTTTTCTTTGTGCCACGATGAGTTAATTAGAACACAATTCATAAATATAAACCAATAGCAAAATATTATTAATTAATTTATGCAGACAACATTATTCTTCTTATTCAGAGCTTTATGTGGTGTGTTTATTTTCTGTAATGCAGGTACTTGTCTGAGTCTCGCCTTGTTGGCAGTCGGGTTCTTGCTATCCGCCATGAATTCTCCGCCCGTCACCCTCCATCCAGTCGGATCACAGAACTCAACTTGCAACCTATATTCGTAAGGGAACACACTATTAATCCTTACCACCAACCGTTAATTTTCATTTTGAGATTTCATCGTTTCTTATACATCCAGATAACAGTTTTATATAGTCAATATAATTTCATGGTAAGATATTGCGACTCTAGTATCGTCTTGGCCTGATTGTTAAATATTTCTCACTTTAACAACAAATGTCAGGTTTAGTTGTTCAGTCCCAACAAGTGAAAGATTCTTTCTAGTCTCTTTGCATTATAAAAGGAAAAACAAAGTGTAAAGGAATCAGAAAGACCACTTTCCACAATGCCAGAAGCTCCAATCATGTTTAAATCATGTTTAAATACTGGAAATCACTCACTTTTTCTCAACAAGGATTTCACACCTTCTCATTACTATCACTCTCTTCACCTACAAGCAATCCAGAGCTTAAGTCCTTTTCGAGGAGTTGTTGTAAGGCATTCTAGGAAATGTAGGAAACTGCTTACAAGAAGTACAACTAGGTTTTAACACTTGATGTCTAAAGAGTCCTAATAAGTTCAACATCATAGTTATTTTTTGGCTTCAAACAGCTGTGAACTTACAATTGTTAATGTAAGTGAAAAGTGGCTCGTAGATAAACTTTTGTCATTTTCCCAGTGGGAGTGTCCATTTGTATCTGTCTGTACATAGGTTCTGTATATCCTAAGGGCTTTTCAAACTACACATATGATCAAAAACACATAAAAAGCACTCGAATTTAGCTAAATTTGTACCCATATTTGCTTGCGTGATAATTTGACCAAAGATCCTTGAGAATAAATCCATTGTTCTTGCATCTTCATATCCTTGTGTTATCAGAGGCTTGAGTTATCACTGCTGACAGTGGTATGTGTGCCTGTCTATTGCTTAGTAAACAGTGTGACCGCCCTGTGTGTTTGGACTGGGATGTATTAGTATATGAAAGGTTTTACTTTCCACTCTGTCCTCCAGGTCCTGTGAATTCTGCATGTTGGATCCGGTATGTGGATTTTGTTATCGTGACAATGGCACCACAGTGTACAACGCCTCCTGTGTTCCTGTCAATCAGAAGTCCACAGATCACGCCTCCTGGGGAAGGTTAGACACTCATTATCTGTGTGACAGAGAGGGTGAGACATAGTTGAGAAACATATGTGAGAGACATATGTGTCACAGTACAAACTCACAAACACCCAGTTCATGTGGGTCATTACAAGCTCATCATATTATGTTTGCCACTTTAAAATCTACTTACAGTTAAAGCACCTTTGAGCTGCTCTGCAGTAAGATTGCCTTTGTTTTATTTGAATTGAAACCGGTCAGTAGGCAAAACCTGTAGAGAAATCTTGTTATTGATTTTCTTGCAACATTTCTTTCACGCAGGTGTTCCAACCAGACAGAGGCACCTGACAGCCTGTTCTGGGCCTATAACTACTGTCCAACATCCTACTCCTGGATCGTCCTGATGGGCCTCCTCCTCTACCTTGCATGCTTTGCTCCAGGTCTGAAACTACTTTCTCAATGTTTTTCAAACATCTCAGATCTAACAGTCATCCAGCATATTTAAGAAAAGTAATTTTTATTCTTATTATGTTCCAAACCATCTCTGATTGCTATCAGATTGAGCTAAAAAAGATTGTATTTGCTTGAAAGTAATCGTATTTATGCGATATATGTACAAGACAGAAAACCAAACAACTTTCACGTACTGTGACACAAACTATTTTGGCTGATGCACAAAACAGTTAGAAAATACATGGGATGCTTTCCTGTGTTTTACCCTTAACATTGCAATAAATCTACGTGCTAACAAACACCTCAACAAATGATTATTATGTTTATGATCACAAAGAATAACAAATACAGAATATATTGCCACGCAACTCATATCAAGGAATGATACTTGCAGTACATATTATGTTTGTGAATATTAAAGAGCACCTCTGTGTGTTAGGTATGGGCCCCATGCCTTGGACAGTGAACTCAGAGATCTACCCACTATGGGCCCGCAGCACCGGCAATGCCTGTTCAGCCGGGGTCAACTGGATCTTCAACGTCCTGGTGTCGCTGACATTTCTTCACGTTGCAGAGTTTCTGACCTATTACGGTAAGACTCTATCGGGAGGTCTGATGATGGTTAATACATCGTCATACTATGAACTGCTTTTACACGTAAGGTGAGACCTTCTATCAGAAAAACGTGTTGTCTGTGATCATTGCTCTGCTCTAGGATGGTATTTTAAAATTATTTTAACTGTTTGCCAGGTAAGAATCAAATAATACCCAGGAAATGTAGGTCTTTTTAACCTCTTTCTCAATTTGGTCTATGTTTACAGAGTAGAAGGAACAGTTGAAAATGCATAAGAGGCAATGTATTGTTCCCATTGCATCTTTTACTGTACAGTAAGTAATTCTGTGCTGCTCACAGCTCAGCTTGTGAGTCATGTCCAGAATGCTTTGGTTAATTAGTTCACTTTGTACTGATTTATTCCTGTTCTGTTGTCTGATATGTGCCTATTTTTGATAGAAATGTAAGAATATGTTGTCAGTGAAAGCATTTCCCTGCAGCTTTTGCTTTAGTCTTGCCCAGAAATGTTGTTTTTACTCTTTATATAACCAGGCGTGGTCACCATAAACAACATTTTGTTTATAGCAACAGTGGCGAGGGAGATGAGATGAACTTAAACTGAGTTTTGTTTACAAGCAGTGTAAGACTTAACAAACAAATGTCTATACAGTATATAAAATGTGTTTTTTAATTAAAATCCATTAATTTATCACAAACTGTTGGAACCATCTCGCTGTGTATTGAGGTGACTGTGAAGTCTAAAGCTAAAGACAAAGCAGCAATAAATGTTCGTCCGGTAACTACCATTCAATATCAGAATCGGAGACATATCATTTATAAACAAATATGTTTAATAGTGGCAGCCATAACTCAGAATGTAAATGTACATGTAAATCTCTCTACCAGGGGCGTTCTTCATGTACACCGGCCTGGTGGTGTTGGCTCTTCTATTCGTCCAGGGCTGCCTCCCAGAGACTCAGGGACTGCAGCTTGAGGAAATCGAGAACCTATTCACCGGTCAGCTCTGCTCCTGTGGAGTCTCCTCACCAAGTCACAATCGCCACATCCACTACATCCGGGTAAAAGGCAACAACCGCCTCCTCTCTGAAAGCGATGCCTCAGATCTAGAGTAGACTGGGAAGATTTTCTCTCTCCACTCTGTCCTTTGGTTTGCTGATGTTGGGAGGAAAGGTGATCATGACGTCCTCTGGTGGCTGCAATCAGACATAAACAAAACAATTCTACAGCTCTTCAGTGAGTCATTCGAATGGGCTCTTTGTCCTCGCTCAGTTGATTATTTCACCAGTCTTCAGTGTTTTTGTTCATCTGCCTTTGTCTCAGCTGGGACTTGGTCTACTTTTCTTTTGTGTTTTCTTTGGAGCATTCTTCTTGTTTCACATCATTCCCCATGTCATCATAAAAGGGAACACAGAAGCAAGACTGACTCCCTAGGACTTGGATAAACAGTGTTGCTGGAATAATTAATATTCCAGGAAAGCTATAGCATGTCAAAATAATATGAAACTGAAACTAATGGTGGTACGCTTCCATGGGATTTTCTTGTTTAACAAATTGATCATCAGCGTCTTAAGGCTATCAAAGATGAACTCTGGGGAATGATTTTTGTTTTCCCAGCAAGTAGCATCTTAGCTACAAGTCTTCAGGAACCAAGTGACCTGGCTGTGAATAATTCTTTTTAAATAAATCTTTGCAAGTGTCAAAACTCAGACTTTTGATATTCCAGCAAGAAATTGTTTGTATGTGAGCCTCAATTATATATATTAACTATTTCAAATACTTTACTATTTACTATATACATTGATTTATTTGGCTTATTTAGACATTTGCATATCTGCACACTCTTTAAAAACAGTAGTTTAATTCCTGTTTAAAAACTACTAACATGGGTTTAATCTCTTAGTCGGTGCTGGTGTCAAACAAAACAGTTGATTGTGGGTTGCTGCTATTGCGTGTACAGTGGGAGAGGTTGCACTTTAAAAAACAAACTGGTGTCATGCCTTTTGAAAGAACAAGATATTTATATTGTCAGGTTGCTAGAACAAGTTGCTCAAGTCTTTGATTTTCTAGCAAGGATCGGAGTTCAGCCCAGCACATTACGGAGCGGTGGATTGAGACAACGCCATAGCCTATATCACTGTAAGTATGTTATCAAGGTGTTAGGTGTGCTAGCAACTTTTCCAATATGCTACAACACTGCTGAGTATTCTTTAAATTTGATGTATTTGTGTTTGCAGCTCAGATAATGGTGACCAAGTAGTCCAAAACAACTAACATCACATTTGTCCAGAAGGTCCTGTTTGCACTGTACAGGATTCCTCATTAGAAGGTTTCTGATGCAGTCGTCTTTTGTGAAATTGACATTTCTGTGCAAATAATAGATGATAGATGAAGATGTTGCCATCAATGTTTTTTTTTGAAGAACAATCTTCATTTTGTTTTCTAGTTACATAGAGCTCCTGTGAGCTTTAAAGAATGTTTAACCTGAAGAGTTTTCTGATGAGTGTTTTTGGATATTGCACAAAAACCTTAATCTTTATGGGAACAAACCTTTTTTCAGTATTTGTAACTACATATTTTGTGGTCGCAGATCTGTTATTCCTTCACTTCATGTCATATTTGTTGTGAAAACTCACAAGCAGTAGGAAAGTAGTGATGACATCCAGCCACTATTCATGTAAATCTTATCGATTACCAGCATGTGCGAGAAATTCAGAGAGGAAAATGTTTTATCACTTTTGTATTGTAACACAGATATTGTAAGCCATTTTGTACAACCTTATTTATCCTCAGGGGAACAAAAGTGATATGTGTACTGAGAATGATGTCTGAAAAGACAGCAGTTTATAGGCCATAAACCATTGAAATCATAACAGATGAGGTGTGTTCATTTTGCTACGTGTTATGCACATTTTGTGTATGAAATGATCGTGCTGTAAATTAAATTACTTTCCATTTCTCTCATGTTCCATTCATCAATATGATATTTAGGAAATAAACACACGTGCATTGAAGACATGTGGTCAACCGTGACACAATACTGTCAGTATTTATCATGTATACTCTGGTTTTGTTTGATGCTTTACATTCGAGTAGCCAGTACGTGTGCTGTATATTTGTATATATTTAATGTATAAGTACAGTACTGTTAGAACAAAGAGCAATGAAACAACAAATAGCTCCAGTGTTAGCTGTGTTGTAATTATATTTAGAAGGGTTTAAAGGGTAATTTCATCCAAATTACAAAACAAAAACAATAAGATGATTTTATGATCAATTAATTGGCAATTAATGTTCTGTCATTTTGTCCATGACAATGAAGTCATAACATAGTGGAAAATGCACTTTATGACAATCAAATTGCTAATTTCATCCAACACATAATGGGATGTAAATCCACTTTACTATCATAAATGACAAATGAAAGAACTGGATCTGCATATTTGAGATGCTTGAATTAGCACAAGTATTGCCCGTTAATTCAATAATATTTTTAGCCCTAAAATCCAATGTTCTTTCCTACCTTTTGTGTTTTTCTTATGCAGATAGCGTTCGGCACCATCACACAATATTTCCATGTCTCTGCATTGCTAGATAGTTTGTTGATGTTGATGATGTTTTATTTATAATTTTTGGTGAACCCGCCCTTTAAATGTTGTTTTACGTTTTCAATCCAAATTGTCCAATTATTTTGTAACCTGTATTGACAAGAAAAAGCTTTAGTGTCGTGTGAGAGTAAACATAACAGTTGTAGATCTATTGATTCACACATTGCAGGTCTGCAGTGAATCGGAGGAAAACTTTGTCATAGTTACACTGTTCAGGACAAATTTTCTTTGTTGAAATGAGTCCGTTCAGTGTCTTGCAAACCAGTCAGCATGCAGTCTTTGGCTTGGCTTCACTATAATGTGCACTGACATGTGTTGAGTCATTAGTGAGCCTGTAGTTTGCCTGCCTTGCTGTGCTGGTAACTTGATAGGCTTGTAATGGGACCCCTGAATTGATGGTATTATTGCCCAGCAGGAAGTTCTAGGGTGGAGTGCTGGAGGCCTTTACACACAAACCTAACTCTTAACATGTATCCTGGGCTTTGTTCTATTACCTTTTTCTATCTTTTGTTTTTTGTTTGTTTTATAACACATGTGGCTCCAACAACAGCCCCAAGACATATGCTTAAATCTGGGATGTATGATTTACATAATACATAGAATATGTCATACACCAAGAGATCATTGCACAGTCAAATAAATATTTTGTTGGAGTACGAACATACCGTTTATAAGAAAATACTGAGTCCCATTACAGTTGACAGTGATGCAACAAGTAAAGAGAAACAAAGAAAATAAATAGTTTCTACGAAAAGAAAAAAGAAAAAAATGACCCACCTTATAACCCAAAGATGTCAGTTAATTTCAGATGTATCAGAATTATATGTTTGTGTAATCAGAGATGTTTGTGATGATATCAATAAACAATAAAATGTGCCTAAAGTTTGATGTTTTTAGTTTTGTTTATATACCAAGGAAACCTCCTTAATTGATGTAAAGTTCCCACTTAATCTTCTTTAAACCTCTCCAGCACCCTTTTACAATAGTTATGGTCAACAGCCACAGGGTGGCACTGAGAGTTCACTTGAGTGAGTAACTCAGGCCCTCTAGTATAAATTAGATCCATTAACCTGCAGGTATGCAAGCATCGAGTCCAGATTTCATATCCAAACAATCTTATTTTAATATGGTACAAGCAATATCTGTATGTATGACATAAAAATATTTTTGAATGCCCATTTCATGCAATGATGATTATCTTGATCACTTTGCTCCGAAGTACAATAGAGTTCAATAGGCTTTATTTCACTGTGTCACCAAGGACAGAAATACTTTTTTCCCTGAAAAGATAAACAAAGGAATCCATTTTACAGTTTGTTTGTATGTTTGTTAGTTACATTGAAAAGTCACCTTGAGAGAAAGCACTGCCATTGATTACTGGCTGAAGCAATAGTCGGAATGAGTTGTGCATTGGCCTCAGGATTTCTTCACAGTATCTCAATGAAATGTATGTAATTTGAAGTTTTGCTTTGTGTTAACTTTATATACTTTGGCTATTCAGTGCTAGTAGGCCTAAATTATACCATTTTAGATTCCCATTGGTGTGTGAGAAACACAACTTCATCATGGGAGTATCGCACAAATGTCAGGATGCGCTATGCGTTATGCCCTGTCACAGAATTCATAAATAAAACTAAGAAATTCTGATTCAAAACATATATAGTATGTAAAACAACACTTATCTTAAAAACATAAGCTGTAAATGGACCTTTAGTTGAGATTTTTTGTTGTCACATTTCCTGATGATTTCCTACTTTTTGTTCAGTCACAGTAAGAAAAACAATCTGATATCGCAGGTCGTACAAAACAGAAATCACATGGCAAAAAATGACAACAAAGTACAAACTACAATAAAGTAAAAAGATTATAGTAAATAACACAAAAATAAAGGATGTTTAAGCAATTAAAATGTGCTGTGGAGACATTACATTTGGCAGTACAGTTTTCATGTGTTTTAGACACTCATAGACATTTCTTATTTTTGTTGCTTACTTTTATATTGAATTTTAAGTTTTGTCAATGTTTAGCATATAAAAGCAAGGCAAGTGGTACAGGCATTCATACTCCTCCTCATCCTCTAGGATCCTGGCATCGATCATGTTGAACATGGGATATAGAAAAGAAAAGCAGTGAAAAATAAGTATGATAAAACAAATAAATAAGAAAAGGAATAATAACAAAAAGGAACATATGGAAGTGACAAAGTGTACAAGTGTCTTCCAATCATGCTTTATATGAGTCCAAAAGAGATCCCAGGGCGTTGTCCCCTCATCCCCAGTACTTTTAGTCTGTTATGCATAGACTCATAGGATGCAGTCCAGTTTTTCAGATCCGGAGTTTTAAGATAGTCCTGGAGGCTGTGACCAGACCAAACATGATAACAGAAAAAGACTTGGGGAGGAACTGCTGTGACCAGACCAGCTAGTCAAGATATTAAAAACTTTAAGCCAAAATGGTGTCACAAATGAACACTCATGCACATTTCTAACTGATAACTGTTGGGAGTTTAAACCGTTTAATTCATATACAAAAGAAATGATTGATTTCATTATAATTCCCATTTGTTCAAATTAAATTAATCCTTTATTTTGACACTGTTGCAACAATGTCTTTGACACTAAACTGTGTATGGTGTAAATCTTTACCAAATCAAAATGTTTTTCTGATTATGTGACAAAAATGTGTATAACACCCTTGTCATGACGTCACCTCGCAGCCGTTTCCCAGGAGAGGGCGTGGCTTGCTGACGCATTGCGGCTCCCTCCCCGGTGCGTAAACGGAGCAGAGAGAGGCAAGGCGGCGCGTGAATCAAGCGTCCCTCACGTGTGTGTGTATGTGTGTGTATGTTTGTGGACGCGCGTGGATGTCTCACCTATCAGCGGCAGCGGCGTCAGTCTGCATGTGGAGCTCGAGCCGGAGCTGAAGCATCCGGGCCGGACTGCGCAGAGATGCGGCGCACGTAGTCGCGACATGCGGACACACCGCCTCGCCTCCTCGCTGATATCATGGTTGAAAAAACTCAGTTGAGATAATTTGTGTGTTTGTTTTTTTTAAATGGCGGCGCTGAAGTCGAGGTGAGCAGCTCCGTTGCACGGTCCTGCGCACTTTTTTCTCGCTGTTTTGCCAGGGCAAGGAGCCAACACAGAGAAATACGCCTTTTCTCGTTGTTTTTCTATCGACTGTTGTGTGAGGAATCATGACGACAGGGCAGGATGAAAGCTCAGTCCGAGTGGCACTGAGGTGAGTCGCAAAAATGTTTTTTAATTTTATTTTTTTTTAATGCGTAGCTGTGTCTTAATTGCCCGGTGCCACCTGTCAGTCAGTCCCGCGGGCCTAGCAAACACCTGCAGGTCAACAGGCAACATCTGCTGACCCACTCAGTCTCTGTTTCTATAAATTATCAGCCTCATTTCACTTTGAGCACCGTGACCCAGATCCACATAAAAATCCTGATGCTGCTGCTGCCTGCTTCTGGGGGCACATCTTTGGTCTGTTTGTGGCTCACCTCCGCTGAGATTTGCTGATGCACAGTCCCCTTTTCTGCAAACCCCCCCAACATGAAGCATCACACCCTTTGCACAGGTGCGCGCACACACACACGGGGCTGTCTTCAGCACCCTCAGGCCTGCGCGAAGATGGATGATATCATCTTTTGTAACGGCTGAGCTATCAGAGAAAGAAAGACAGGGAGGGAGAGGTGG
>OMLP01013719.1:12223-29084 GCA_900302685.1 Spondyliosoma cantharus
TGCGTGCGTGTGTGTGTGTCTGTCTGGCCCGCCTGCTATGCTGCAGCTGAGTGGGCGTGAACCTACATATCTATTTGGCAGCTTTATTGTTTGAGCTGTCGGCGGCTTGATAAATCACTGAGCTTTATGGGAAGTGCATTGATGCATCGATCCAGGCTTTAGTGTTTGGACATACAGGCTCAGTGTGTATCGACAGCCTTATTGACGGCTGCTGTGATTGAGTGACACCTGGAGGGCTTTACCCTCCGGCTGCAGACACCTAATGCCGCAGATACACACCGTAAGACTCTTCTGAATGCTGAGGCTGTAGCATGGGCCTGACATATAAAGAGATAGAGTTCAGTTCATGCTGTGAACATCGCTGTGGGAGTCAGCCACCCAGACAGATTCAGCAGACATCTTCTTCAATGTTTTTTTTCATTTATTCCCTTTGACTTGTTCCTCAGAGTATCTTTGATGGTGACATATTAATTCTGTTTTCATAGTTCTGCTCCTCAGATACATCATTTAAGACAGGATTTCTTAAAAAACAATCTTTTAAATGTGACTATTTTCCAAACAATCCCCAAGTATCTCAAGTGCCTTCTGGGAAAAAAAAGTTTCTGAAACAGCATCAGAGTCAAGAGACACGTGTCATTGAACCATAAGAAATCACTTCCTTATAGTTTTTAGGACATTTTAATCAGAATAAATAAATGGTTGCAGAAAATTAGCTTAAGATATGTCCTTAGGAAATATCTGTAAATAAATAAGATCCTTACATGCAGTGAGGCTCGAAGGAATTCATTTGACCCCATTTTCCCAAATGTCCTTAGCAGCAGAAATGAGGGAAATGCTTTGAATAATAAAGTTCCTTATCTTGGGAATAATTCTCTTTCTTATAAGGAGTGAAGTGAGAAGGAAGATTGATACAAATCTCGAGTCTGTGTGCTAAGTAGAGACCTGGAGGATGTGGTTATCTTAGCTTAGCATGAAGACTGGAGCCTGGCTCGGTCCACAGGCTCCCACAGCTCTAAAGCTTACTGATCAACATCTTTATCTCTTCTGTCTGTATACACAAAGAAATGTCAACAAAGCACACTGTTACTGAAACCATTTCTTGACAAATTAAAATGGCATCCAGTAGAGCGCATACCTCCGCCAAGGCCCAACAGTCCCCTTTAATTAATTCATGTCTAATCCAATATCAAACTCTATAGCCCTGTTTTACCACCTTAACTGCTGAACCATAACTTAAGATCACCAGATCTAGGATCCCCATCAAATTGTACTCACTCATAGATAGCAGCCATCGAAACCATGCATTATTCCCATAGAAATTAATAAAAATGTCAGAAAGCATCCTATCTCACAAAGTGAAAGAAAGAGAGGAAGGATTCCTGGAATCTCCCTTTATCTGCGTTCACACCAAAAGTTAAAGGGGTCTATTCTGGGCTGAGACACATCCTCCATCCAAGTTTTGGGAAATCTGTTCTGTAGTTTTTGTGTTATCCTGTTGACAAACCAACCAAACGATGAACAAACAACCAGTGAAGACAGGTGAAAACATAACCTCCTTGGCCAAGGTAGCAACAGTTAATGACCCACTCAGCACCTTGGTAGAGTGTGTCTGACCACAGTTTGAGTTTCCAGATATGATCATTGAGTAGGCCTGGAAAACTCACTGTGACAGCAAGAACCAGGAGTCCACAAAATGACTGTGCCCGCCCGCCAGGAAACGTTTCATCACATACAGTTAGTCCCCCTAACATCACAAACCCATTTTCACATTTCAGTTTGAGTACACACTCAAAATGTTTTTAAAGGTGTGGTATATTTCAGCTCTTTGGACAGACCTTCCAGTGTTTATGCTAAGCTAGGCTAACTGCATCCTGAATGCAGCTCTGTACTTGTTACACAAACATGAGAGAGACACCAATCTAGTCATTTCTCTATCAGAAATACAGTAAAATAAAATAAAAAAATCCTGGAAAATTATTTCCAGTCACCTTTCACAGCAGCCATTTCAACTAACTATAATTTTAATTGACAACCATGATCTAGGTGTGTCAGTCTTGTTCAGTATTTTTGGCCCCATGTGTTTCTTAAGACCAAAAACTTTCTCTTTCTGTATCTACTGTGTAGCATCTATGCCACCTCCCTCAGCCTAGTTGGCACCTTTTGTCTGTTTTTCTCCAGACATTTTAATAACCTCACTGTGAAAACAACAATAATAACCAGGACTGGGCCAACATGCTTGGGAGTGAAAGAGCTGAGATTCTTCACTGGACACCCATCCTTTATTCTCTATCTGAATTAGTGTACATTTGCATCAAGTGCACTACACATGCCCACGGAGGTCCTGACACCAACAGTTCTCTCCTGATCTACTACCTGGCTGCATGTTTGCCAAGTTTTTTTATGGTAATTTGATCTTAATGTTAAACATGTTAACTGAGACATCCCAACTAGATGCACTATGAACCAAGGGTTCTGGTTGTCCCGGTGGAGCTGGGGCCCTGGGGGTATTTTCCCACTTTTTAACCATGCTTTGTCAGACTGGACTGGAGTCAGGATTTGTTTCACCTGTGCAAGATAGGTATCATTTCCCTGCTGAGAAGTGAATAAAAACATTTCATAAAATGTTCTGTGCAGCCAGCAATTAAAGTCCGAATACTACTGGTTGCAAACAAAAAAAGTAATCAATTGTGTAAAATGTAATCACTCACGCAGGCAGGTGTTGTGGGTGAACATGCGCTGCAGTTTCAGGCAGTCCTGCCACTTGTTTCCACTGCCTTCACAGTTGCACCACAGTGACACATCTGTAGAGCTGTTACTGATGTAGTTGGGGGTCATGATGGTACCTGCAGGTCAAAGGGGGTGAATGTTAGCTTCCGACAAATCGAGGAACATTTTTTGCTTTACTATCAATAAACATACTGTATATCAATCAGTAACGCACAGATGGAAACACAATCACCAGACACTGAAAGCCTCGTCTGGATTTAACTTTGAGCAGTTTGTTTGCACAAAACAGACACAGGACAGTGTTCTTGTACTTCAAACAGAGCTGAATAGCCTGTAGAGAAACATGGTGTGGACTCTTTCGCTTTTCCTATGGGAGCTGAAGCCTGGAGTTGGTGTTTTTCTGCTGAATGCGATCTTGGCAATTTTTTGATCCAGAAAACCAAAATTTTGATAGTAGGCTGAGGTAGTAAATGCCAAAGCTGCGTGTGACACGCACTCCCAAAACATACAACACTTCAACATTGACGCGGTCAACACAGGTTTTTTATCCTGGAGGTGACACTTCAACAGGTCAACAGTAGTATGCTAGCTAATGTTAGCTTCACGGGCTACAATGTTTACTGTTGCTTGGCTGCATCGCCGGCCACTCCGGGATGCATCTGGCTGTTGTGGTACAGCTCAGACAGTACCGATGTAATCATTTAAATTTAAATTTTAAATTTTAAACATGTTTGATATAATTGTTACTAGAGCAAGTTGTTGCACCACGCTAATTTCCATTTTGTTTATGTCTGCTTCCCCATTAGATCAGTGAGCTGTATCACATGTGATGTCCAGCTTCAGTCTGCAGAGCCATGAAGCCAGAGCACTGAGGCCACGCCCCAGCTGCTCCTCAGAACGGTGTTCATTGTTTATTCAAAATGTATTAATATTGCAACAGCAACAAATGTGCCCAGTGTGAAGAAGATAGAGTAGTCAACATTCACCTCATCATCAGTGGTAGTGAGTCTCATTTTTTTGTGTTAACATGTGACATGTAATAAAAAGCTTCAGCTCTCTGCACGTTGCTTGGTTATACCTGGCAGCTCTCCTTTGGTAATGTGGATTCTGCTGGTTGTGCCTTTAAAAAAGCACTTTATAAAAAAAGTCATCCATCATTGTCAGAGAGAGCAGAGAGCCACTCAACACTTCTATATCCACACCTCTTGTCAGTTGTCATATATCCTCACTTTATATCTTGCTGCTTCTTGGACTCCTTCTGCTCAGTCTGATCAATTCATTCACACACTCGCCGCCTCTCCGCCCTTTACTCTCCTGTTACAGCCACTTTATTGTGAGACTATATATTATTTATATTCAACATTTCTTTTAACTGTGTGTCTATCATGTAGCTGAAACTAATGAGGAAAAATTTAGGTTTAACCCCAACTGCATTACCTTTTGCTTCATTTGAGTCCCTCGCTTGGTGCGAGCAGCATGCCTAATGTGTCTTCCAACAACAGTTATTACAGACCAAATGATGGTAAGGGCTTTCATGTTTGGAAGTTTATTAGTAACAGTGAAAAAAAATAAGTTTTTAAACAGTCTCCCTGTCTCAATACACTAAATACCAAGTTAACTTTTCATTTGCCCTCATTACCTGAGAAAAACTCTTGTTTGTTTGTTTGTTTGTTTGTTTGTTTGTTTGTATGTTGTAAAGTACGAAGCTGACCTCTGTATCCTCTGTGTCTAACTGTTTTACAGTTATTCCATAATTTCCTGTAATTTGCTTCCTGGAGAACTTTGCACCACTTTTCAAGGCCCTAGAGGGTTTTTAGACAATTCCTCTTTACATTCTGTTTCCAATTAAGTATTGTATCTGTTTACATGATTATTTATATGTGCAAATAAAATGAATCAAAAATAAAGAACATGCTATGCAGAGGGTTTAAGAGAAGTCAATGTGGCAGGAGTGATTGAGTATGAAATGGTGTTTTGATATCACTCTATCATTCGAAACTACTTTTGTAGTTCATATTTGAGGGAAGGTTCTTATAAAAAAAGAGGTTCTCATGAACCTTGCTTTTGATGATAACCAATTTACTGTTTTCACTTTTTTTTAAGCTTTTAGTAATGTATAAATTGGTAAAAAATCTGCCTTTTTTTTGGAATTCTTCTTTCCTTTTCACTTGTTTCTGTCAGATATATTTAGTATTTTCTGTGAACAACACCTACATTATGATGCAAAAGACAATATTGGGTTTGATACATGTGAGTCTTGTCTGTATTTTTACCTCAGAAATATTAGAATCTCTAAATTGATTTTGATGTTTCTTAACACAGGATTCATTGCAGGTGCTTTTAGGAGCACTACTTACAGCGATCAGCCAGTACATTAAAACCACTGACAGGTGATGTGAATAATTGATCATCTCGTTACAATGCAATGTTCTGCTGAGAAACCTTGGAACCTAGGCTACAGATGTTTCTCCTTTCAGAGGACAGACAAGGAGGGGTGACTTTTATCCAGCGGATTTTGAATAAACTGCAGTGCGCACCAACGACCACTCGGTGGCACATGTGCGCAGTCCAGACTACAGTAAACTATGGTTCGTATGACGCATCGGACTAATCAAATAACTGAATACATCAATCTAAGTAACGTTCCTTGACACAGAGGATGTAAAAGTACTACCGCCATGCTAGAGCACTTGAAGCGGAAGCATCCCAGGGCGATTTATCAAGATGGCACCATTAGTTGTGGGAGTGTCACTCCATGGTCCATATGCTAAATATCACCTGAAGCAGTCATATTACCAAAGTGTTAGACAACATACATCCACTTCCTGTGGAGACAACCAGACGAAATTAGGACAGCGACACCATTGCTGAGCACATTGTGGTCAAACGCGATATAAAGTAAAATCATGTCATCAGGAGTCAAGCTCTCTGCTGCCACCTTGCTTTTCAAGTGCAGCCCCCCTCTTACTGCTGTGGCATCACTAAGGTAACACAGCAGCAAACAGGTCTTATGAAAGGAGAAAAATCTGTAGATGTAGATGCCACTGGACAAACACCGCCCATCCAAACACCGTTGTGGACCAAGTACGGCCCCTCATGGCAAAGGTACTCACAGATGGCAGTGTCCCCCAGCAGGACAATATGCCCTGACACACCACAAGAACACCACAAGAACTCCCCAGGAACGGCTTGAGGAATGCAAAAAAGAGCTCAAGGCATCAACCGGATCTCGGAATTCTCCTGATCCAAACTAAGAAGGCCAACTTTTATTTAACAGCTTTGCCAAGTCCATCATGTCACACAGGAGAGCTCTGACATGAATTGAACTTCCTGGTACACAGTAAGTCTGGTTACAGTGTATTATTGTCTTTAAGTGTCCCTTCATCCGGTTTTTGCCAGAGTCTCACCACAGAGCAGTGCCACCAGCCACCAGTTCAAGTGACTCCAATCCCCAGTCTTCAGTAGCAAAGTAAGGACTGATCAGTCTGGGCCCAGTACTGACCAGAAGCTTTTAGAGTAATCAGCCAGCAGACCATCCACACCTAGGAAAAGCCCAGGCGGCATCGCTCAACTCCTGAAAGGTGACAAGGGAGTCCAGTTCACTCCTTTGGGTTCAGGAAAGTTTTGACAAATCCTCCAGTAGGTCCTCAACACAAGCTAGATCACAGTCCTCTGCTGCATACATTCTCTTATAAAAGTCCACAGCCTACTCCCTCATTTTCAGACAGTTAACATATAATCCGCCCGTCAAGCAGACGCAAGCAGTGCTTGTGCCCATCCTCCCGCTGTCATTTTTCCTGTCCAAAGAAAAGGGTATAGGAGCATCGATTTCATCCAACACTAGGGATTTTAAGATTTTGACATTAGTTACTTAAAATTAAGATTTTACACAGTGGATAATGTTACAACCTTTTAAAATGTAACACGTTGTGCACCAAATAGTGATTGTTCCCTCAAATCTTCTCACCCCTTTTCTTTTCCCTCTCCCATTAATCCTCTGACAACCCCTCAGATTCCTCTGATGTCCCTGTACATAGAACTTGGTGTAATATAGTTATTCTGCAATAGTCTTATTTATACTGTATTCATATTTCATTTCATGCTGTTGTTTATTTCATACTGTTACTTCTACAATAAAGAAAATCGACATAAAGTGATGTGTTTTTTGTGTGAGCGCATGAACGTGATTGGTGGGTGATGGCACTGACTAAAATCTTGTCATAGGGCACCAAATACGGGCAAAAGACGTAAGACGACGAATTGATAGCACAATTCAAAATAAGTGCATGCGCCTGAATATTTATTTATTTATTTATTTCAATAATCCTGCTTAGGGTCATCGAGATAAATGAAAAGCCTGCTGTAAGGTCCTCTGGGGTCCAACAGGATGTTGCTTTGCTTTCAGGTCAGAAGCAGCAGCGACTGCTCTGCTGGCAGGTTGGATCTGAGATCATTTGACAGGTTGTAGAGGAAGCCCTTACATCAGCTGTGTTCATTGTTCTGCCCTCTTTTGCTCTTCTTCTGAGCTACGAATCTGTCCTTGCATGCTCTGAAATCACAACTTTCACGTTGGTAACCAATTTTTTCTTGTTTGTTTTGTTTAGATTTGTTTGTGCTTGCTAGGCAATTTTCCACGTAATCAAACTCTATAAGCTTTGAATATGTTTTTCAATTTCTCTCTATGATTCAAAAACAGTTGGAATGAATGTGGCTACCTGGTAGAGCCAATTTTTTTCATGGTGCCTAGTTTTTAATTTTGACCAGAAATCTTAATCACTAAATTGAAATCTATAGCCTCTCTATGTGCTGAATTTCAGGGAAATCTGTATTCAGATTTTTAAATGTCCTAGACACACACTTGAACACATGCAAAAGCATCCTATCCTCATCTTTACTCATCCCCCTCCCCCCTGCATCCCGTACCGATGAGTCCAGCGTAGGCTCGGAGGCACAGGCCTGCTGAGTCTTTCAGACAGCCGCTGGCCGTCAGAGGAGATGGCTGGCAGTTATTAAGGAAATCAGCCAGTCTGGACCTGGCAACAACACAAATAACAACACAGCATCAAACACAAGAAGTGGGCAGGAAATCTGGATGTGTACGTTGGAGTTTAAGTCCAATACCAATGTTTCAAAAAAAAATGTCTTGGCACTTTTTAGTACTTGCACATTTTGTGTCCTTTAATTATTACTTTCTTCTTGATCTTTTTGCTCTGGACCCAAATGAGTCACTTCAACCTTCACCACCTTACATCAGACCAGTGTTTAAATCAGAATTGCAACGCAATATTTATCCTGATGCAAAAATCTACCTAACTAATTTACCCAAAGGAAAATGTTTGCATGGAGTTCAGCTTTGGCACATTAATTGGCCGCATTCCACAGCATCTCATTTCATATGAGCCGACTCCATGCAGGTCTAACCTGCTGCACAAATAAGGCACGGTGTGCAGTCAGTTATAAGACAGGAGACTAAGTTTAATATTTTGAGCTACTGTGGCTTGCTAGCATGTTTACTGTGGCTTAGCTAGCATGTTTCTGCTTATATAGCTCATACATTCCCAATAACATATTACATATTCCCAATGAAGAGTGTGGCTTTTTGAGGAAGCTGCCTGAGCCATAATGTTGCTCCTCATGTCAATTTTCTTGCAGCCACAGTTGAGCTAAATTGAACTTTTACCTCAAACACGCTGACCTTCGACACACATGAGGATGTGATTCTTGATTGTGTTCAGTGGTGCCCAATCAGAAGCATCAGGTCTGCTAGCAAAACATGTTTTTCTTACATGTGATATTTGTGTCATTAACGTAAATAATACTCATGTGAGCTATTGTATTGAGCGACCTGTACTGTAATGGTCTAGATATATTTAAGTTCCTCTTGTGAGATCTGGCTACTCGAGACATATTTAATGCCAGGTCTCTCTCTCTCTCTCTCTCTCTCTCTCTCTCTCTCTCTCTCACTCATGCATTTGGCTGTTATCCTATTTATCTATCCCCACCCTAATGGTACTTCAGGTTGTGGTTAGTTATTTTTAGAGCACCCACTCGAATCCTATGTATAGCATATAGTTAATTTTTTGCATCTCTAAGTTCCGGAGTTCTAACTACCCTACTGGCATTTCAGTACACGTACACTAGGTGAGAAAATGAATGGTAATATTATTCATATTCAAGTGTAGATCGTAACATGCTACTTACTGCTTTGTAGGATTATTTACAACTATTTTTAACAATTTGCTGGTCTGAAAAAAAAAAAAACACTAGCTAGCCCGCTAAAGTAGTGTCCAGCACCTCCAATTTAACCTGCTTTACTACATTACATTACTTTACATTAATAACTTGAACCTGCATTATAACATTACAGCCAAGAGTTAATGACTAAAAATATTAGATTATATTATTATGTTCACACATAAACATATGGTACTGAAGGTGATAACATTGCTTTCAATTCTACGCTAAATATATAATCACGCCAATCCATATAATGCCATTTTTAGAGCCCTTTTAGGTGTTACAATCAAACCGGATCAGCCACATACATCTGTCTGTCTGGGCTTCGTGTCCTACCTGCAGAGGTCATCTCGGCGGCAGAAGCTCTGCTGATGGAGGCAGTTAGGCTGCAGACCCTCCACGTCCTGGTAGGAGCAGGAGGGTACGATGGTTTTCCTCCTCCTCTCACCACACAGCATGTTGGTGCAGGGGCAGAACAGGACACCCAGACTGTACTCCTCAGGCACTCGCTCCAGGAAGCGCCGCAGGGCCCGGTGGCACTTGTGCTGGTTGCATCGGCTGGTCCCGGGCACCCGTTTGGTGCAGGCCAGCACGTACTCCGATCGCAGAGAGCCACACTTCTCGTACAGGCCGCAGTCCTGTGCTGCCTTCAGGCACTGGTTCTCACCATCCAGCTGCATGAAAGACGAGGCTGAGGAAGGATAAAAGTAGAATTAGCCAAACACCTGTGAGTGTGCAGAGAAAAGGATAAATGGAAGCCAAGCCTCGTTTTATATTAGCTCAGAAACACTACATCTCTTCTGGTGTTTATCTGTGAATTGCAGCAGGAGGAGGGGATGATGGTTGTATGCGAAAACAGTGAACGCAAAAATGGAAAGGCAGAAAATGTATTTCAATACAGTCAGGAGTCAAAGTTCACAAACTGTGAGTTTAGGTAACACTTTCATTTTACAGGTCTGTAAATTTCATGATAATTAGGTGATAATAACTACATAACTTATTTGAGATCACCACAATAATGACCTCGAAATGCATATAAAATGAACCTAACATGATTATTCATTACATTCTACTATTTTCCAACAAGCAGTTCATAAATAGCTGCTAATTTCTTTGATCGATACCAGGAAACTTTGAACTACTGATCATAACATTTGAATTTACAACTACACTCTGTCTAACTTCCCCTCAGCAGGACACTTAATTTAAGAGAGTTATTGAAATTATTGCAGTTATTGACAACTAGTTTCCGTCTCATCTCAGCAGATAAGTCCAACTTTGGAACATTTCTTTACTAAATGTACAAAGAATATACATCAAACTATACACATATACTGTAGTTGCGTGTTGTAAATTCAAATGTCATTCTGCAGAAACGAGTTGGAACTTTCCTGGAAATATTTTGAAAGAAATTAGCTGCTATTTATCCACTGCTTGTTCGAAAATAGCAGAATATTGTCATACAATCATGTTGGAGTAATTTACAATAAAATTGACGCAATTATTGTGGTATTTTGGGAGTAATTTCTAATCCTTTTCAAATGTGTTGCTTGGTCATTACCAGCTTCTCACCATAACAGTGTCCTGGGCTAAAGAAGATTCCAGTCTTCTCTGGCCCAACAGCTCAAAAACAAGCTAGCTATGGTTATAATGCAGAGTTCTATCAGGAGTTCAGTGGGGATCTATCACCCCTCCTTTTGCAGATGTATCAAGCATCATATGAAAACGTCAGTTTCTCACTGTTATTTAATCATTCACATATTACATTAATCCATAAAAAGGGTAAAGATCCTCTCTTATGCAAGAACTATCATCCAATATCTCCAGCCAACCTGGATAACAAAATCCTGGCTAAAGTTCTTGCAGCAAGATTATTTAAGGTTATTGGAAAGCTGATACATAGTGACCAAACTGGTTTCATGAAGAAACGATACTCATCTGATCATCTGATGAAAAAGCGTTTGACCGCATTGAATGGTCATTCTTGTTTAGTGCTCTACAGAAATATGGGTTCGGCACCAACTTTATACAGTGGATCAAAATGCTCTACCACAATCCCACGGCTTCAAAATCATTCAATTTACATCGAGCCGCAAAACATTTAATTAAACTATTTAATTTGGTTATTGAGCCATTAGCTGAGAAAATAAGATCTTAAAATAATATTAAAGGCATATATATTGGAAGTCAAACATATAAAATATCACTGTACTGCAATGACATAAGTTTGCATTTAACAGATGTAGAATCCTCTCTTCTTCATCTCACACAGATCATTACTCAGTACGGTTCTCTGTCAGGATATAAAGTAAATTGGGAGAAATGTGAATTGATGCCCTTAAATAAAACTTGTACTATCACATGTGTAAGGAATACCAAAATAAAATGGAAACAAACAGAATTAACATATCTGGGACTAAAAATTACATCAAGTATCTATCAAACAAGAGATATTAATCTCACTCAAACTTATAATAAAATAAGAGCAAATATTGATCTCTGGTCAAGCCTTCCCATATCTCTGTGGGGTCGAGTAAATATTGTAAAAATGAATATCCTCCCTACTGTCAACTACATCTTGAGAATTCTGCCTACTATCATACAAAAAGCCTGGTTTGATGACTTACATAAAGTAATCTCAGCATTTATTTGGTATGGTAAAAAGGCGCGATTCTCATACTTGAGGATGTCTAATCCATACAATAAAGGTGGTCTGCAGCTCCCAAACTTTTTTCATTATTATTTATCATTTGGTTGTCAGCAAGTAAATATGTTTTTTGATCCCGGTGTGATTAAAGACTGGAAAACCATTGAGGAGAATATGTTACAAAGCTTAAATATTGACTCAGGATGTCTATACTATATGAAAACATTTCCTACGGTACTGATTGGAACTCCTATTGAAGTGTCATTCAACATTTTAAAGTCATGTGCAAAGGTCTTAAGAATTGACACAGATACTTCATTTCTGCCAATATGGCAGAACCCAAATATAACAGTGAACAAAAATGTTATTAATTGGAAAAAGTGGAAGGACAATGGAGTAACTGGGCTTTGTCATATAATCTCTAATAATAATAGCAATTGTATAGCAAACTTTGATGAGTGAATCACTGATTATAATATTCCAAAGAGTGAGTACTTGAACTATATTACCTTATGGCACTCTATTAAAAAATGTGTGTCGATAGAAAAGCTGAGAATTTGCGTATATACACATTTGAAAATGTTCTTTACAGTCATAACCTGCCAAATAAAAATGCAGTTAAATTATGGTATTCAACTCTGAATGATAGCATTGGCGATCAATTTGATGTTTGTGCAAAAAAATGGGCCACAGATTTGCATACACAAGAGGAAGAGTTGTCCTGGAACGGTATATGGAAAAATGCAAGGCAACCTTTTCAATGTATAAAAGATAAATTAAGATAATTCAAAATACTCAACAGATTATACTACACACCATAAAAGCTATTTACAATGGGCTTACAAGAAGACAATAAATGTTCAAAATGTGGTAATATTGATGGAACTTTGTTTCATTTACTCTGGGATTGCCATATAAAAGACATGTCGTTTGGTATAACAAAATACGCTATGAACCACATTAACATAACTATTCCATTAACACCAGAGTCATGTATATTAGGAGATCTACATCATTTTAATAAAGTTCCACCAAAGGACAAGAAAGTGTTCCTCTCTTTTTGCATGATCACAAAAAAGGTGGACCTGTGCCAAAACTCCATGGGGGAGGGAGTGGGTCACGGAGGCTATGGAGGCAGTGAATTTAGAGAAAGTAGCCTTTGGTCTGGAAAATAATGTTGTGGGTTATGTTGAAAAATTATTTGATGTCGTTGTGATGTACATGTTTTTGTCCTCTTGATAATTCTGTTGAGGTTGCTTATGAAGTTTGTAGATATAGTGCCTGAGACCATTTAAGAGGGGGGGGGGGGGTTGGATGGGACTGGAAGCTGCTATTTGTTTGTTACTTTTTTCAGTAACGAGTAATCTAACACATTACTATTTCCAAACCAGTGATCAGATTAAAGTTACTTATTCAAATCACTGTGCGTTACTATTATTTTTGTCATTTTCCTTAGTAAAAATATATATTTTTGCTTTCATCTTGCATCTCGGGGAGTGATGTCACATACGCGACAAGTCACGTTTTCATCATGAGGACAGCTCATGTGTAACACCACGCAGCACACAAACACAAGGGAGGAGAGAGATGCGCGTTTTCTAGTTGGAAATACAGTCATTATTTTGAGTTTGTGTCAGCTAAAGATGAGAATATGCTGGCGACAAAGTTCTATCAAGCTTCAAAAATACAACGTCAAATTTGGAGTCGCAGCACAGTTAAGTTTACAGAGCAAGTCTCACCAGGTGGTGTTCAGCAGAGAGCTGCGAGCAAAGCCACGGCCTCGACTTCTGCAGGAGGTCCCCCACCACCCAAACAACAAAAGCTGGACTTCGGTGCAAATCAAATAAGTGGGGGAGAGTTGAAGAAGTTGGTCGGGCGGTATGTTGTAGAGGAAATGCTGCCCTTAAACACGGTTGACTGGCCCTCATTTCGTGCCAAAATAAACAAGATCCCTGCTACTATCAATGTCGTGTTCGCCGTTACTGTTAAAAATGCACTTCCAATAAAGTGAGTATTGGCAAAACCGGTTGTCATTATGTTGAGGCAGCTGGGGTGTTGTGGCAGCTGCTGAATGTAACAAACAAAGTAACTTGTAATCTAATTACTTTTAAAAACAAGTAATCAGTAACTACGTTACTTTTTAAAAGAGTAATCATTAGTCAGATTATTTTTTCAAGGTAACTGTGGCAACACTGAAAATAGGTAAATAGGTGCTGAGACATTAAAGAAAAGTATGCAAATGAAAAGAGCTGGTCAGTACAGAGCAGTACCATCTTACAGTGGTTGGCACTGTTCCCTCAGAGCGCAATGTCCAGGGTTTGGATCCGGGCCAAGACAGGGCCTGTCTGTGCACTGTATTGCAAGTTCTCCCCTTGTTTGCATGGCTTTGATCCAAGTGCTCCAGTTCCGCCAGAGTTGACTGTCATTGGATACTGTAGTGAGGAACACTGACCTCAACTACCAGGGCCATAGCCAGGGATTTTAGAAATACTGAGGTCCTGCCCCCCTACCCCCCACCCATACGTCAAGAAAAGCCTATACTATAAATCTGTGCATTTCTGTTGACAGGACCAATAATCGCTTAAGAAATCATTTCAGTCACATAGATACAAATTTGACTCCAATTCCGACAGCAGAAGAAGAAGATAAGTGACAAATATGGGCAATTTTGATTTTGAATTTATTACATTTATTTAAACATATTTATATGATAAAAATAACGTATTAAGATAGATAGATAGATAGATAGATAGATAGATAGATAGATAGATAGATAGATAGATAGATGTGTGCATGTGTGTATCAGAGTGTGTTTTACCTGCCACTAAGGAGGCCATGCGAGTATCCATTAGCGTGTCATCATAGGGAGATATTTCCAGCTCCTCCTCCCCTGGTCGAAAGGAACACAAACAGTAAGCACAGACGAGTAAATTAAGGAACCATAGATGGTGACCGTGAAAAGAGATAAGGCAGTGGTGGAAAGTCCTCCAATGATAAGAAGAACATGGCTGTAAACATGAGTCATCTGAACTACAAACATGTACAGTATGTTCCCATCTCCCAAAATAATCATACATCAGTATTTGCCTCATTGTCGGGCTGCTCTGTGTGCAGAGTGAACCATCCAGTGAAATGTGTTATCTATCTCTAAATTAAGTTGAGCGGTGTATCTTCTGACAGTTCACTCCACTGAACTGACATTTACTTTGCAAAAGCTAATTAGAAGAACAAAGTATGTCCCCCTGCGTTCCCTGCAGCGCACAGAGGTCCCTGAGGTAAAACAACCCTTTGTTGATTAAGCATGTTAGCCTCCACGCGTCTTCCTTAGCCAAGAGTGCATACCTCTGCCGCTGTTTTTTTCCGTCCTCCACGTGATTTCATATCCCACTGGGAGCGTTTCAGAAGCGTAGTGTCATGTCTGTCCTGATGTTGCACAAAGGTCTGTAATAACTGCAGCCCTGACAAACGCTGTCATTATTCTTTTGAAATTCATGTACTTCCTTTCTTCAAAAGAATTAAATGACAAGACTGACATCGATCACCAAAGTCAGGACCCTCTGTCGTTTAAATCTCATTAATGTGGCCAACGTGAGGCTAAGATAAGCGAGACAGGAGGGCAAACCCAAAGTCACTATGAGCTTGTGTCATTGAAGACAGCTTTTGTTCAGTTGTGAAAGCCAATAGCAGAGCCTTGATTGACTCGTGGACGAGGCGTTTGTTCCTGCAAATTATCTAAACACACTCCAAAGTACAAACTCAATCAAGAATGTAATAGCATGTAAAGTGTTTATGTATGTAAATCCTATTCGAGGCTATATATTTATGGTAATGACACGCTAGAGCAGCCAACAGCGTTAGGAACTGAAGAGTGTGTAATTACACTAATGCTCCGCTGACTAATAGGCCACAGGGGAGGAGGAGTCCGCTGGCTAGTGTTCGCTCACTTACTGATGCACTCTTCACACCAGCACTCCGGATATGCTTCTGTTACTCTCTGTCTGTGCTGTGTGTGTGTGTGTGTGTGTGTGTGTGTGTGTGTGTGTGTGTGTGTGTTTGTGTGTGTGTGTGTGTGTGTGTGTGTGTGTGTGTGTGTGTGTGTGTGTGTGTGTGTGTCTGTGTGTCTGTGTGTCTGTGTGTCCGTGCGTGCGTGCGTGCGTGCGTGTGTGTGATCAGAAACAGGTCTTTTTTTAACTGGACCAGACTTCCACATGAGGCTGGTTTGGGATTCTGATGAATGTCACAGTTAGAGTCGAAATTTACCAGATTTGTGTAAAAGTAGTAAGTTAAGGTGCACAAGGGGTGTTCTACAGCTATCAAATGATTAATTTCAAATGATGGCATACAAAATATCTTCAGTAGCTTTAAATGTTATTTTATGTTATTTAAACTGTTTGAAATAAAGGGCTACGTAACCTTATCTCTAGTTATGGGTTTTTTCTCGACTCAGCATTTCAAATATAGTCTGTAGACTGTCATCAGCAGTGTTACGAGTTTCATGAAGTGGCCAGAAAACACAACTTGTGTGTGCAGGGACCATCTACAAGTGCCAGACCAAAAAAAACGACAAAACATTTAGAAATGACTTCACACAGCCTCTGTTGGTTTTACTACAGAATTTGGGAGACTTTTGTTGTATTATCCATGTGTGGAGAGGATATGGTGCATAAGAATGACATTATTGAATATATGCAATTTGCAGACGGCTCCTGCGCACTTGCCCTGCATATAACAACCTGTGGCTGCTCCTGACCTTCTCTATCAAATGAACAAAACATCTGAATAGTCAAATATTCTGATCCAGGCCTACGTACAACAGACAAAAGCCTGTCACATACTACTGAACCAATATGACTATAAACTGGCAACCTGTCTAGAGTGTACCTTACATCTCACCAAATCCATACTGACATTAGCTTCAGCACCCCATGACCCTGCACTGGGGAAATGAATAGATAGACGGAGACACAGTCAAATGCACCATCATACTTGCATGCATGTCCCTCACACCCCAAGCCCCAACAGAGGCCTGACTGACCTGGCAACAAGCGAACCCTCCAGTATATACGCAGACACTGCTCCTCCTTGCGGAAGCCGCGCTGACACTTGCAGGATGCCAGAGAGGGGTGTCTGGTCAACAAAGCGTCCTGTCTCTCCAGGCACTCAGCAGCCACCTGATCCACGAGCGGGGACATCTCCGCGTCGGCCGCACACAGCTGCAGGCCTCGGTACAGCGCCTCACACCGGGGCTCA
>OMLP01013720.1:2918-13647 GCA_900302685.1 Spondyliosoma cantharus
TGATGAGGGGATGAGAGGGAGGGAGGAGCGGCCGGGCGGACCAGATGTCAGCTCCTGAAGAAGAAAATGAGCCGGACGGGCGGCAAAGGCTACACGCTTGCAAAAACACACCTTGTGAGAGGGTTAGGGGATAAATCTGAACAACTTGAGGAAGAAAATGAGAGAAAAAGTAAGTAAACGCCGCGCATATGCCCACAGAACCTGCACAAGCACACAAACAGCGGATCAGCTGAGGGCAAAAAAAATAAAAAATAAAACCCAGACTGTGTTGTGTCGAGCATCAAATTGCTCAGACTGATGAGAACATCAGGTTTCCGAGAGGAGCAGCAGCAGGGTATCTTCTTCCCCTCCTCCATCCCTTCTTCACTTCACTTCCACACACCTCTCTCTAATGTATATTATGTAACCTGAACTGCAGACTCCACCAAGCAGAGGAGGTTTGCCGGGGAGGAAAAGCACAAAGGCAGTGTGCAAAAAGGTGGCGACGGGAAAAGACAGATGCATGTAGACAGCCGCAGAAACATACCAGAACACGGATCATGCACGGGAGGAGGAGAGAGATGTGAGGCAGGAGAGCCGTTGCCGTGAGTCGTGAGGAGCCTCTTAAAAAGAAGTCGAAGGAAAGAGTCAAACATCAATTCAAGGAAAAGCAACGGGAGTATGAGGGAATGGGAGACATAATACATAATACAGAGGGAGTTAGACAGTCTGGATGGGAGGGAAGGAGGGCACGGAATGAAGAGGGAAATAAGGGAACGTTGTTTTTTTTTCAAAAGAGATGACGTGACGGACGTGTCAATGTTTTATAGTGTAGCTGTACAGTATGAAACCTTGAGAGATCCTCCGTCATCAAACAGTCGCGGCCCGAGTGCTCGTCAGCTTTCACGCAGCGTCACAAGCGGCATGCTGTGACAGGAGCTGCATTCAACGTCCGAGCATAATGCACAGCACAGCGGGCAAATGGGACTCGGGGCTCTTTAAACTAAGAGCTATGTCTTGTTACAGCGACATCATCGACTGGGACACAGAGCCAATGGGAAGAGAGCGTGTGACAGCACAGCTCCCTCAGTACCGGGTTTGGATTTATGTGTGATGGGTGACATAGTTTAAATATGTGTATTCTGTCTCTGCTTGTGTGTGTGTGTGTGTGTGTGTGTGTCGGATTTAATCTGCATGGGGACACAAGGTCTGGAAAGACTCCCAACAGTGGGATTTGTGGAAATCTGCAGCTCAACTCTCTCTTTTCTCCTAATCTTTTTTCCCTTCCCATCTTTCTTTTTCCTCTTCTTCACGAAATCCACTAGCAGGTATATTGCCCGTCCATTAAGCCCCTCCCCATAACTAGTGATTGTCCAATCGTAGCTGGACACAGAAGGCCCGTCGAGCTTTAGACTTCTCAACATGTTGAGGTGGTGATGGGACGATAAGGACTTTTTTTTGCATTTTCTAAAAAAGAAAAAAGGTTAAGGAGTTTAGGGAACAGTTAGCATGTCCGACTCCCCAGTTATTCCACTTCCTACACCATTACCTGGGGATGGCGACCAGGGAAAACAATCCATCGTCCTGTTTTGGTTGCTCAGTTGCAGACTCACTTCCTTTCTGCAGTAATGCGACCTTCATTATTCTGTGAAAGAAATATGGTTGAGCGACTAGCACTAGTTTGCAGGGAACCAATCTTAGGTGGAAGGGGTCATTTTTGTACAGCCATTTCTCTGTGCAATCAGTATTTAATTGAGAATTAAAAGTTTATGCAAAAACTTTTTTTCTATTGCCGGTTTAATTAGCAAGCAAGCTGCTTGCGCGTACTTCTTTCTGAAAAATTAGGACCCAGTGTGCTTTCAAAAAAGAAAATGACCACAAATTTAAAATGGTAAATCTGCCACTGATATTGTTTTAAATTGGGAGCCTGGCAGACTTGGCAAACAGACAATTGAATGCCAATGCTTTACAAAGTCCTTCATCTCCCAGAGGTATAAATACAACGCACTCACAGCACAGAGCATATGATGTGGCCGTGGTCCACCGTGGCTCTCCCACTCATTAAGCTCACAAACAGAAACAAAAACACCGCCTTCTTATTACAGCCCGACAGTGAAAATTAATGCATAACAATGTGTTTTTAAATAAATATTGTCTTAGGAAGTAGGTAGCCATGGCAACAGGCAGAAGAACTGACTCTGCGATGGCGGTTGGGGTTTGTGTGTCTTTCCTCTCTCAGACTCCAACAGGGACGGGATGGACCGTCTCGATGAAGTGTGTTCAGCTGAACTGGCCTCAAACTTCATGATGAGTCCATCTCAGTTGAAACTCTACCTTACTTTCACTTTGTTTCATTTGTGTGTAATGGGATAGTTAAGTGAACCGAGCACTGGCGGACCATCTGCTCTCTCACTCCCGTACGGGCTAATATAGGCCACGCGTACACCCGGTTGTTTGTTACGCTCTGATGCCGCTAGTTAATCCTAGCGCCACTGGTGGACATAATCCTGTTTCTAAACGTGACACTCCACTTCGAAAATACCTTCTGCTCTCATCACGGCATCATCGTAATGTGCAGAGGTTCTTGTTCATCTTCTTCTAAACGAGAAAAAAGTCCAATGCGCTTCGATCACGACGACGCCGTGGAGCCCGTGGGCATCACTCCCTGACCTCTGCAATTATTTTGTTCCACTCTATCAGGGAAACGTCAATACTTCTAGCTACAGTTAACTTTTGTTTATGTGCCGTCTCTTTCTCTGACATCTGATTGTAGAGGTGAGCCACATAAACGAGGGATAAACCTACTCAACGGCAAACACTGGTATCGGATGATATTTGCCTTGTTGACGGCTAATAAGGTGACGTTTACCACCAACAGCGTCCGATGATTATCAGGTGGGGTCACATCAATTTTGCGCTTGACATCTCTGACATCAGTTGTTAAGGATATATAAGTACAGAAACATTCTTATTGTTGAGAAGGTAGTTGTATAGCAGGTTGTAAAGGCTTTTTTGCAGTTACTTTAAAAAGAAATATAAGAAAATAAGTGAAATAAAGTTATGCTAAAAGGTTGTTTTATGACTTTTTATGATCAAATTTCAAAGACGGCATGATTTAGGGCTTGAGACCAGTTCAGTTATTTTTCTATGAATCTAGATTTCTTTGTTTATTTGGTACAAAATGGGGTATTGAGACAAACAAAACAAACAGACAATACAACAATTTTGCCGCTTGCTGTTGGCCAAATTGTTATGTTATGTTATTGTTTGTCCATATGTATATGTGAAGTGTGACGACTGATTAGTCTCTTCCTCGATATCCTAAAGCCTAAATCAACATATTTCATGTTTGTTTATGTATCAGCCATTGTTGGTGGTAAACATTTCAATCACATATTATTGGAAGTTTTCTGTTTTACTTTTTAATAAATGGCAGGGTAACAGCACATTGCAAAGCCCGGCAGCACAGCGATCAGAGGATGTTCAGGCCAGTCGAAGTCAGTGATGTGCAGTGATGGAACTGAGGGGACAGGTGGCTTTCAGCGAGGCCAGACTCTGCACTGAGTGGTTTCCACTATTAATCAATTCAATCTCTCTCACTCTCTCACACTCACACACACACACACACACACACACACGCATACCTCATCTCAGCCTCCCTGTACTCTTTAACTTGTCCCACCGAACGCACTAATTTCCATTCTGGACAGTTCATCCGAGCAGCAGTGCCCACAGTAATATATACAGAGCATGCAGTGAAGAGCCGCCGAGTGCAATTGTCCTCGAGAGAAAAGCGTCGGATGGATCTATATTAGTTCCATTACTACTTGTTCACGGATTCATGTCCAGCGTGGCATCGTTGGGTCACAGGTCGGTGGATAGCTGCAGTACGTAATGACGACTTCTGAAATTATTAACCGACTTATTCTGGAGGAAATAGAAATAGAAAAAAAAAAAAAGAATTAAATCAATCACTTTGCACAAAATGGTACTTCCAATTACCTCATTATCTCTTCCTTATGTCATCACAAACAAGTCTGGTTTGTGATGCATGTTTGACCTCAGTCATGTCTGACACGAATTCATTAAATTCAACTGAATATTTATCGTGATGACTAATCAGACTCTTCCAGGAACGGATCAGCACTGACGTCATATCTAACAGGCACACAACAGAGCAGTAGGGTCCAGAAGTCTGAAGCCACAAGCCAAGACAAGTATTTTGCATTTGTTTAGAATATTATATTTTATATTATATAAGTTAGTGAGTACTTCAGAATATCTTAATATTTAGTATATTCCCCTTTTGCCTTAATGAAAGCAGGCACTCGAGCGGTGTGGGCTCCACAAGTTTGCACAAAACCTGATGACTCATGTTGTCCCAGCATGAGTTGACAGCTAATCGCTAATTCTGTTACAGTGATGAAGTTGCTCTATCTATCTCTCAGGGAACAAATTTTGATGTACCAGTGGTCCCTTCTTGTATCTTTGGATACAACTGATCCGGTTTCTGTAAAGAATCATGCTCTGTCCAGGTAGAAAGCTTTAGTCTGTCCATCATTTCAGCCCCGCTTTGCTTGGACACTTTTCATTTACTTTGAGTCCCTTAAACTTCCCGATTGTTTCCAGGTTCATGTGACGGTAGTAGAGATCTTTCGTTGTGGTCTCAGACTTCCGGACCCCGCTGTACCTGCAGAACTTGGTCATGGCTCGGATGAGTTCCATTCAGCAGGTCTCCCATTTCTCTGACTCTCCATACTATAATGGTGTCTACAGGATGAAATAAGTTTCTGCTGTATTTATATATGAGAGCTGCAAGGTAACTCGTGTCGAAACCGAAATTGTAATTTCTCCTTTAATACAATCTCACACCGCCGTAACTGAATAAGCAGGGAAATCTGCTCCAAGTGATCCAACTTCCCGGAGATCAGTCAACAATATTGCGTTACACAATGTGATAGACTGTGCACAGGAAGAGGTGGCAGAGATGAAAACAAATCTAACATGAGTCAGAGAGTAACACGGTGGGAAAAAGAAAAGCCTCAGAGGAACAACAAAAATCAGGAAACAAAATGAGTCTCAATAATGGAACAAAAAAAAACCTTCGATTGATGGTGAGAAGAAACGCTGCAGCACTGGCACAGCAATACCACAGTCACTCTGCGAACAAAACCACCTGAAGAGTCACCACAAAATGTGATACGAAGGAGCTGTGAAGGGCATCAAAATTGGCCAGAAAATCTCTGCTGTCACTCCACACAAACGTCAGAGAACCAGGAGCCCTTAAACACCCTCCCCGGGCTCTCCGAGACACACTGAGATTACACAAGCGGTAAGTTTATTAAAAAAAAAAAAAACTTTCCCTAAAGACTCCGAGAGGACAATGTAATTTTAATTCTAAGTGGATAAAACTCTGATTACTCTTTTGTTTTTCTTCCAGAATCCGACATCTCTCGTGTATGTATGTGTGTGTGTGTGTGTCTCTCTGACAAGGGAGAGTGCACAGACAAATGGAGAGTTACGTAAGAATATCACGACCGAGCCGAACTAACTCGGTTATGCATGCCGTATCAGAAGTGAGAGATGGAGAGATGAGATGTACAGACAGCGAGAAAATAAAGAAAGGATTTGAAGATTGGCACCGAGTTGGGCCCACGAACAGAGCGAGGAGACAGGCAGAGAATTAGAAAAACAGAGACTCGGGGAGTAAATCTGTCAGCAAAGAAGGCACAAAGAGACACAATATTGTCTGTTAGTAGTTAATGTCGATACTTTGACTCATCTTTAAGCACATAGCTAAGAGGCAGAGCGACAAGAAGAGAGAGAGAGAGAGAGAGAGACACTGGCTGTGAGAGACAGACAGACAGACATGTAGGCTGTCGTGAAGATGCAGAGGTGGAGGTTCAGGTCTGTTAGTCTGTGCCTGCAGCATTACAAGCAGTATTATGTAAGAGTGCTGGGGGGCCGGCTCTCACAAAGACAGCGCTCTCCTAAAAATCCTATTGGGCACACACACACGCACACACAGACACACACAAAAAAAATCAGTGTATTTAACGACTTAGCCGCGGTAATGGTCTTACAGGGGAGGATGACGAGGGGATTTGGAGACATGTGTGGAAGATACGGCCATGCAAGGTTCTGGTGAAAGATAACGAGGTAGAAGAAAGGAGACAGGCGCCAAGGTGGTGTTGTCACACAGCCATGATGAATACGGTGGTGTAATCTATGTCTCATACTACAAAGACTACTAATTCTGAGGGGGCTTCAACACTGGGAAAACAACCAAATTCAGTCTGCGGAAGTGGTGAACATAGTAGAAATGCAAACCGTGATTACAACATCTGTGGATGTCCTGTGATGGCATGTCAAAATGCTGGGAATGCTACAGCACATCGGATATCAACAAGCATCTCAGAGCCAGAGAGCAAAGAAAAAAATGGTAACACATCAATAATAAACGGTAAATAAACTTTTACTGCAGCTGAAGTGTCTCTGGGCTCGTTAGCGGACAGGCCAGGCGGTGAACTAGCGGGCTGACCGGCCAGTCCGCTCTCCTGAAGGAGCCCAGATACACTCTTTCGGCCAAGAGTGGCTCGGGAAGTGAGCAACAGGAGGGCAGTAGAGATATCGGTGTGTTTGTCCACAGAACTGCACCTCATTGACCGCAAAGAACACAGACATTACCCACTAGAGCTACTGTGTAGTAATCAGTTTGAGTCAAGCATGAAGAACGTAACCAACAAAGTCAACCAAGAACTGCGATGGGATCCATGAAAACGCATCAGCACCAGATAGACGCTAACTGCGTTGTTGGTCAAGTAGCATATGGTGAGAAATCAGGTGTATCAGCCAATCATGTTGCTGCACTGACACCAGCGCACATTCGAAAGATCCACGACCACCAAAAGTGTCCATCAAATCTGACTGGCGAATCTGTTCATGCACTTTTTATTTCTCTGTGACCATTAAAAGTTTTGTCTCCCTCCAATCATTTAAAGAGAGGCCTGGTCTTCTAGTAACTGGCAGGGGCCGTTGCCAAGAGGGCTGCCGAGTGGCAAGACTTGGCTGTCAGGACTTTGGTGGCTGTGTGTTTGTTACTACGAGCAACAGAAATTCATGTGATTTGTTACTATGAATATTGTGATTAGTAGCAGCTTTTGGAAAAGTATTTTCTTTTTCTTGTGGAGTGACTGACATCCTTCCATGCATGCTGCGTCATTTCCTTTAAGCGGATGAGAGTATAACCGGAAGTGGCATTTTGTACTAACTACAAAAATATTCTAGTTTCTATTTACTGTAGAAAAATGTGCGTGTAGAACGGAGCAAGGACGCAGTTGTCTCTCTCCTGAGCCGTCTGTACATTCAGAGACACGAGCAACACCGGACGTGCTGCTGCAGCTCTCCACTCTATTGCAGAGACTCCCTCGCAAGCTACCAAATAGAGACGGCACCTCATTTATTCAGAGGTGACTGAAGTGTGTAACAACAGTGCGTCACTGCAGAGATCTACAGCAATGGGACATCAGTGACGCACTCACATTACCTCGCTGACAGGGCTTTCCCTGCTCAGAGCGACGCGATGATAAGTTAATGACGCCATCAGGACTCAGGACACAGTGCCTACGTAGCTCTCTTTCTGACCAGCAACTCTGCACAACAAAATTCCCTTTGGTTGGTTGTTCGGTACCTCGCCGGGAGTACACACTTTAAAATCTGACAGGATATTCAGCCGTGTCTGGGAGTGTGTTTCACGACCATATTTATATATATACGGGTGAGCAATTAAGAGCCAAATGCATCCTCAACATTAAGTGCCTAATCTTGAGAAACCACAAAAGCAAATCGCAAATCTTGTTTTACTTGTTTAATACCATTTCATGCTACGTCACTGACGGCTTAATCGCAGGGCCACATGTGCTTTAATATTCCTGCATCGTGCACATCTGTGTTGCTCATTGTGCCACTTCTTAATCGCTCTGTGAGCACAGTGACATCGGTTAATTCTCTCAAAGCTTCGTCGGTCTGAACAAACAGTCCAATCCGTCGTTTTAATGTCTTACATGTTGATTTCGAGGACAGAGCCCGTCGCCGCAATCACAGATTTGTGCGCACAAGGTCACCGAGGAGTGACTTTTTGTGCAGCGACTGTCGCGGCGAGGGGGGAGCTCGTCTTTTGGTATTCATGACAAAAGGGCAAAAGTGCGACTCTGAATACGCTCAGATGACCCTCCTTTGAGGTCGACATAATGTCTTTGTGAGAAATGCACAGCGAGCTTCAGGATGACACTTCAGTTCTTGAGAGGCGACTTTGGCTGCAGATGCACCTCTCAGCAGCTACTCTTCCTTCCTACTCCTCCTCCTCCTCCTCCTCCTCTCTGCAGGGGGAGGGGGAGGAAAGGAAGGGAAGCGAAGAGGGGAGGGAGGGTAACGTGATGCAGAAGTGTGCGGTGCAGACAGAGGAGGCCGTGTTAATGCCGATCAGCTTTGTGCTCCCCAGCCTCAACAGACACACACACAGGTTTGTGGGAGCATTGCGCTTGTAACGTCAAACCAATGGATTTCAAAGAGACTGTTTCCTTACAGTTTCATGGAGGCCTACATTAAAATAATGAATTCAGTAATACTGTACAAATGCAGTTTAATGTGATTCACATTTTCTCCCTCACCTCTGGATGAGGTGGACCGCAGCCAGGGACACATCCATCCCTGTGACTTCTACCACCACCGCAATACAGCGGAGGTGAATGGATTCAAGACCAAACTATCATTCCAATATCAGCGTCTCCTTCACCCTGGATAATCCTTCTGGTGAACAGTTTTTAAATAGTGCCTAAAACTCCTGACACTGTGTTTTGAGGATTATGCAGCTTATTGGGGACATTGTTCCATCTCTGGAAAGAGACGCTGCTTCAATACTTCAGGCCCAAAAAATGAAGATGCCATTCATTGCCATTGTATTAGGTTGGATAGGTTAGGTTAGGTTACTGTAGTGAGCACATATCAGTTGCTCCACTGTCTCGTACAACCGTACCTTTCTCCAGAATACTTTGCCAGCACTGGAGAAAGGCCTCGCTTATAATTCTGCAATGAGGGAAAAATTTTCAGACTGAGTATTTTGCAAGGTGCTGTGGACGGAAATTTGTTGGCGTGATGTCATCACAACTGTGCAAGACGCAGTCAAGACGGTTAAGAGGTGTGCAAGGTCTTCACATCAAAAATGAAGGTCAAGTGCAAAGAAAGTCGGTGTTCTGCCAACCGTGCAAGATGCAGTCAGGAAACTTTGCAGGTGTGCACTGAGGTCAACATGAAGGGCGAGTTCCAAGATGGGCGTCGCTTCATTTAATAACATACTAATCACTATTGAGTTGAGTTTTTTTTTTTTTTTTTAAACCAATCACAAATGTACTGGACGGCACAAAGTCAAGGCAATGGTGTCCCGCAAAATAAATTTTGGGAGGGACGCAAAAGAAAGGCAAGCCGTCTCGTTATGTTCATACAGACTAGTTGCTCCATTTCCTCGTTATACAGATTCAAAATGTAGCATAACATTATGAGAGATTTAATATTGATGAGAATCTAAAATACTATTATGCTCCTTAGGCCAGATTTATAGTGAGTTTCAGTGCATTTGAAGACTTTCTGAACCCGTTAGGATTTAATTTAATTTTCATTTGTCCTTAGTGTGCCTCTGCAAAAGTGTTTCTTATTTCACCCTTATCTCAAATATGTGGCAGCAAAAGCCAATCCTTCTCTCTGTATGTCACTTGCTCACTGTACCACCTTCATTTCTACGTCTTTGATTCCCACCTGCATCCAATCCAGTTTGTGTTTCCCTACAAGCGAGCTTACCCTCACAACAACAACAGCACTTGTGTGCAGCCCGCATTTAATCAAATCAAGTACTCAGTCGGACACGTTGGCTAGCTGTATAATTTGCACTCCCTGAAGGGGTGAGTAAAAGCCGCGCAGCCTCTTTGTTTCCGATGGCCGTATTATCACCATAAGTGAGTGAGTCAGGAGTGTGTGTGTCTGTGTGTGTCTGTGTGCGTGCGTGGCGTGTGTGGTCACCCCCACAGTCCGCCTGCATGAGCCCTCTCACCAAGGTCGTTCAGTGTCATTGAGAACGGAGTCATTCGCTGAAACGGAGAAAAAAAAAAAACTCCATGTCCACACACAAACAGCACACACTTCTTGTGATGCTATACACACACACACAGGAATACTGTGTAGTCTACTTCCCCCACACACACACACACACACACACACACGCACACGCATGTAAACACAGGTCAGAAGAGATTTGATAATAAGCTATCTTCTAATTGTCCCAGAACAAAGAAACTCCCACTGCGACATCAGAAGCCCAGTGACACACACACCAACACCGGCTCTGTGCTCTGTTTATCGGGGCTGGGCCCATCGATCATCCGAGCCTGGTTGCCCGGGTAACCCCGTTATTATTCAAAGCACGGAGCACCAGCTTGCAGAGAACGCTGTGTGTGTGTGTGTGTGTTACTTAGGTAGTGGAGGTTCCCATTGGCTCATAAGCGAAGCAGCCACAAGTCCAGGCATCCTCCTTCCCAGCATGCCCCCCTGATCTGCATACCTATGAGGCTGGACGTTACCACACACACACACACACACACACACACACACACACACACAGGGCGCAGCATGTGGAGCGCGGCTATCTCACCAATAATATTTCACATCCTCTCCTCATAGCTATCGGCCACCGCCTCCCCCG
>OMLP01013721.1:0-29030 GCA_900302685.1 Spondyliosoma cantharus
GGATGGAAAATAAAAAAGGTAAGCACATCCAGAGAGGCGAGAGGCAACAGAAACATGTGAGGAAAGGTGAAAGAAACAATCAGGTGAGAAAGAAGAAGTGAAGCAAGAGAGGAAGCAGGAATCGTTTCTGATGGAGGTGCATCCAACTAGAGCTGGTTGTGAAGAAGAAGAGGAAGACAGGCGAGATGCGTGAACACAGCAGTTTGAACACATGGTGATGCTCAAATGTTCATAGGAATTGATCAGCTGCACATAAAGCATCAAGCATTAGGACTGAGACAAGGAGGAACACCTTATACAAGCGTCAGTATTTGATGAACAGGAAGGAACATTTTGTTGCTTTAACGTTAGTCTGGGTCAAACACAGTCTTTTTGCAGATTTTATTTTTAGTTTACAACACGCCATTCTGAGCCTCAGTCGGTCTGATGTAGGACGACAACCAACACGACCAACTTTACATACTCAGCTACAATTAGGCAATTATTTTCTCGTCCTGCCGCAATAATGATCCAGAATGATAGCAGTGTTAGTTTTGGCACGTGAATTAGATTTTTAGTCCTTTGACGAGAAGTTTTGACCACATTTTGTTCATGAGACAGTTAAATTTAATTAAAATTAAATTTAAGTCTTATCTGCAAAGTCTAAGCGTTATTTTGGCTCCAGCTGTCAGTGTTTTTGGAGGTGGAGCGCACTGTTGTACAACATGTGCTTTTTGCAGATGCATGCAGGTTGTTGAATAAGACTGACGAAATGTACGCTCTGTGTCAAAGTCAGAAACTGAGTTTGCATGGATCTTTTTTTTCCTATCCAGATTTTGGTAGTCGAAAAAAGGCACCACTGATATTCTTCTCCTGCGTATGAAAGGTCATCTAAATAAAGCTGAAACCTTTTCTCTATTTCACAACGACAAAACCAAATGCATACAGCATTTTTAAGTGATTAATAGACATACTTCCTTTGTTCCTGGATAAAGATAAAGTAAACTCATATTCTAAATGTTTTTCCACATGTAATTTTTTACTGTACTGTAAATATAATCTATTCACAGTGAAAAACTAAAACCTGATGGTCCACACTGAGCTCTGGTACCCGCTGTCCTTTGATCCAGATTCTGATTTCAGTCACATACTCTCCTGTCAAGCTCTCGAAGCATGAAAACATTTTCCACGACTGTTTAAATATTTAACTGTCTTTTTTGGCTTCCCGTCTTCCTACTTGACATCCTGTGACACTGCATTTCTTTTCCAATGGATGGTCGTTTGAAGACTCTGTCTGGTTTTGTTCTGCCATCAGGACTCTTGTTAACAAAGGATTTTTTTTTTTTGTTCATGTCAAACATATTAGTTTCCATTATCTCTTGCAGGTTGAACTGGGCTTACTGGGTAAAACACAGTAATGTGCAAAAGGACAATAGTGTTCAGTGTTAACATGGATAAAAACAGGTTACACAATCACTTATCCCAAAACATCAAAGACAGTGTTGCACAGCTAAAAAGGACCATTTCATCATCACGTTGTCAACTGTTTCTAGTCAGTCCTGTTTCATTTTACTTTTAGTACAATTTAAACAATGTGAAGTCTCAAACACAGGATACTACACTTTCTAAATGACTTTTATGGTCCATGTGAACATTAATGGGCAGTTTTTCGTCAACCATTTGTAAGAAATATAGAACACAAAGGACTGACGCCCAGCTTTATGTGTTTACTTCGCTGCTCGACCTTCGCTTTGTGCTCAAGAGCGGGTGTGTGTGTTTAAATAATGGACTAATACAGCATGTTTTCTAATCAGATTTTGGTGATATTATTATAGTTGCTATGACCAGTAAAGCGCACACCATGTCACTTCCAACAGTGCGTCACTACAAAAGTATCCCTTAAGAAGAATCGCGCTGGCGAAATGTCGACATGGCTGCAGAATAGAATGGTAATAGTCAAGAGTGAGCTATGCATGTGGAAACCAAGGGAAAGTTTCATCAGACTTTGTTCCTGCCCAACAGTGGGTTTTTGTGCCCATCTGAAAATGTACAGACTAGCTGTATTGACACATTATATGTCTCTATATTTTAAAGTTTGCTGCAAAATTCAAGCTCAATCAAACCTTGGACACTCTGGATCACCCACTGAATGAGAAACAGAGCGAGACAGAGGCAGAACCAGACAGAGCACGAAGCTGGCGGGCGAGGCAGGACACAAAGTGTAAGCCTGGATGATAACAAACACTTAAACTGTCAAGGGGCCCAGTAAAGACGGACGTGAAAATTGAACAAGTGCAGGGAAGTAAAAAGGAGCGAGAGAGCGTATGTGTGTGTGTTGGAAGGGCTGGTCAGCTGCAGGAGACAGGGCTGTCACTCATATTGGCAATTCAGAGATAAAAGCCTTTGCCAACAAAAGAGAGCAGCGAAAACCTCTGAGGCCAAACCGACGACTGGTGCTTCTACCAGAGTTTCTGTGAACCCCTCTGAATTCAGCTGCAATCAATGTGGCAAGTGGCCGGTCAGTAAGGCTGTGGTAGGATGATAAAATGTGCTCTTAATGTTGTGTTTAGGACTGGAGCATATTTATCACAGCAGAACATGGTTGGCCTTCCATCCACCTTTTGTCGTGCTCATTTTCAGTTAAAATAAACATGTAGTTCGACCGTGAAAGCAGCTTATCACGACCTATATTTAGGCTTCCTGTTAGTTGGCGACCTCTGGTGGCCGTATTAATTATTACAACAGCAAAGGATAAAGTCAGGAAGAGTAAGGTCATTGGGTCAAACAAGCACAGGACCTTTTAGCTTCCTAACACGGTGAACTTGTGTCACATACATCATGCAACTGAAGTTACGTACTTAGCGTACTTAACCAAGTCAACCAAACCAAACTGCCAGCGCATGATGAAGGTTGCAATGGTCATGTCACTTTGGGAGTGAGTGGCAATCGACCTATTCAGTCATCCAAGAGTAAGGATTTGTTGGTTTTCAACATGTTAGGTTTGACAGGAGCTCATTTAAAGCAGTTACAAAGACTTTTGATTAAAGATGGACTCAAGCAGCATCAGCACCACCGCCCAGTCATATCTCAATCTGGCAACTAGTGATTTTTTTTTGAAAGTAATTGAAAAAAAAAGCAAAGCACTTGTAATACTGTAGGATTATTTACTGTGATTTGATGATGGCTAAACAAAGTAGACTTTGATTTAGTCATTTAGCGATACATACACCTTGATAACATGTAATCCTACAGCTAACAGATTTGGTTGCTGGTAGAAGTAATTACAAGTTATTACATTTGCAAGTAATGTTGGGATTTCTCCCGGAGTCCGACCCAGCGGCAGGTATTTCGAATAACTGTTTAGAAAAACACTTTGTTGCTTAAACTAAGTCAATTTTATAGCCAAATAAAAAACTCTTTTAAGTATGTTAAATAGTCGCCTCCTTGCGGCAACTGAATTAGCGCCTCCGGCTGTTTATCTCAATGAACCAACTTCCAACAACTTTAGTGGATAGAAATGTATTAATTCACAAAAACAAAGGTGTTACTGAGAACATCAGTGATGGTTTTGTTCTATTCAAGCATCCCAGAAAGTCATGACAGTGTGAACGAGAGCCAGCTTGAGCAATGTTTTATTATTCTAGTTGTGACATGTCCAAATGCCTTCTGTTGAAAGGACCTATTGGCAATCCTGTGATTGTGATTGTATTGTACTTTGTTTTCTTTTAAAACTTAATGTGCCAGACTACATTTATAACCATTAATACACCCGTACTCTATCTGTCTATTTCCTTTCTTGTATTTATTCTGTTCTATTTCCTCCTCATTCCCTCATGTCATCATCCAGCAGCATGTTGGCTCTTGTAATGTTGCGTCTGTGAGAACAAATTTGCTCTTAATAAACTCACCCTGTAAAATAAGGATCAAACAAAACAACATAATATTCTGCCGGACCTCTGATCTTGCAGGAACTGATGTGATTCAACATGAATCTAATCAGAACAACAGAGGAAGCAGACAAACAGACTTGGCTCACTATCGGCTCCGCTCTCATTGGCTGCCAGCTCACCTCACAACAGAGGACTATTCAGATGTCGGGTTACAGTCTGCAGCATTTTATCCAAATCTTCATACCCCGCATGTGTTATATCTGATTCTGTGCAGCCTTTTTAACCCTCCAATTAGGACGGATACGTCTGGGATAAAATGTTTGTAACCGAGAGGTGTAATCAGCCGGTGACAACACTGTCTATAGAGTTTATATCTTGTCACCTTTGCTGACTAATTTACCTGAAGTCAGAAGGTAAAAACATCTTTCAGCTGCTGTGATCGTAGTCAGGGATTAAAGGCAACATCTCTGAGTGGAGATGAACATGAATCCTTTAATAACATTTGATTAAGTGACAGTAACTTTGTGAGCTTTGTGAGGAAATTCTGTTCACTTCTCAATTTTTTTGTTGTGACAGCGCTGTGCTTATAATCTGGTTAGGTTTAGGCACAAAAATTACTCGGTTAGGGCTAGGAAAAGATCGTGTTTTTGCTTGAAACACCTGCTTTTGTCGTTACAAATAAAACTAGAGATGTCAAAATGTCTTATCAAAAATATCGGGTCAGGTTTAGGCAAACAATCTGCTTGGTTAGGGTTAGGAAAACATTGTGTTTTTGCTTAAAATACCTGTAAACACGATTGATAATGTCTTGATGTCTCCTCCAAAAAATAAATAAATAAACACTTGCTGAGGTTTTCCTTTAAAATGTTTCATGCTTATAAATGTTATAAATGCTAATCTGGCTAGGTTAGCTGAAACTTAACCGCCATCGCCTCCACCTCAGTGTAATTCAAGTGCGATATTAAATGCATTGTCAAAAAATCAATATTGTAGGTGTGACAGGTACAAATTTAAACGTATCTGTGATGTGCAGACGCAGAAACATTTTATTGTGTATCTGTGCTGAATAAAGTGAAGCTCAGTTAAACATCATATGCTCATATAGTATGATAGTGTTAGAGTTCAGATATAGTCACATTATTGAACGGCTCTGTGTAAAACTACTCAGTCTAACAATGATATCACCACATTTCACACTTCACATGGCACTCCAACACACGCCGACGATCTTCTGTCCTCACGATAAAACGCTTCACTCTCTTCCACTGAATTCTCATTTAAAAAGGTTTTCAGTAGGGGATAAAAAAAACACTCCTCTGGCAGCAGTGGTGACATTTAACAAGTGAGGTGTTTTTTCTATGGGTGAATGCATTTGTGCATGTTGTACTGTGTTAGAACTACCAGACAAACAACTGTACCTTTTACAGCGATATTTGCAAAGAAATCATTCAGGAGGCTACGTTTCAATGGTTTCATCAGCACCTCATAAAGTGCCTGTGACCTGAGTGCACTAATATAATCCATTTTCCTATGCACGTGTCTTCCAGGTGTGCATTAGATTATGTAATATATGCACATAATATTTGCATAGTAAGCGCTCAAAGCACATGGTATGTTGGAGTTGACAGTGAGTGGAGAATGGAAATAATCACATTGTCATATTCCATAAAGAAACTGTATATTCATGGGTTCATGTGACGGCTTAATTGGAGAAAACCTCATGGTAATTACTGTCCATAATCACATAATTATGTTCATGTAAATGAGGCTGGAGCTGGAGAGACATGTTATACAGACTGTGTCCTTATGCTTCTCTCTGGAGGGACATATGAACATGAGTCGACTTCTCCGGGTTACTGCCACTCGCTGTATTCGAGTACTGAGGTCGGCCTCAAAGTGTTTGATTCCCCGGACCTGCTGGGAACATGCTGGCAAGCACGATGAATAAGTAATGTTGTCAGTTTACTTAGCAAATGCTGCTTAAATGCCCTTGAGGAAGGGCACATAAAGCTCATTAACCCCGACCTTAACCCTGTCTGCTCCAGCGGATCTGCCCACTGGCACCAGTACATGCACACCGCGGTTGGACCGGGCATCTCTCAGGTGTGAATTTTAAAACTGACAAAGAGCATATGTCTTCTCTTGACTCACCCTGATTAAGTGTGGCTATAAAAATAGATCCGCTGTTGTCCAAAATGGATATATAGCTGCTGGAAACCAAACACGGACACATGCCGAGAAATCAAACAGTAAAGCTCCTCAGATCTTAACTCAGGGCTGACTTTGAAAACAACGTGCAGCTGCTTTACACTCCTCAAATAAATCAAACACAACCTCCAGTGTTTGAGTGCGTGGTGTAATTATTTACACACTCTCTCTGCCAAGGCAATTTTGAATGAAGCGCAAATCAGAATGAGCAGAGAAATTCAATAAATCTGTGCTGTGTCCAGAGCTGGGGGGCACCGTAAAAAAACGTCATCCCTCAGTGAAATTAGCGTTCAATAAAAAGAATAATGTAAATGAGAGAAATAGGACCTTTTGGGGGTGTTTTCTTTCTCTGCTCTCTGGTTTATGTTGTGTTATTTAGCGAGCTGCTGTAATCTTTGGTTGAAAACTGCTTCAGACCAAAGAATCAGATGTTTTAAATCACTTTTAAATGACCTCCCTCAGGCTACACTGCAACGAGGAAGCTTGGCACTGCACTCAAACTTTAATGTTTTACACCAACTGAGGAAGGAAAATATCAGAAAAACACACATGAACATTTTAGATCATAAAGTTAACACACATTTCAACAAAATTGTGTTTCAGGTCTAAAAACATGGCAATAATGTCTAATAAAATAAAGCACAGGCCACAGAAACGTTGATTTTCCTCATACATTGAGCCACTTAGTGCGCTGCCACAGTGGTGCAGTTGTGTATTTTTGGCAGCACAAATTTTCTTGTATTTGTAGAATTTAATACACAAGCCGTGGACACACACTGTTTATGTGTTGCTCACACTGTGCAAGACAGATGTTGATTTAACTCTGTGGTCGTTGTTGGGGCTGTGGGGATGTTTTATTGGACCGCACAAGTGTTTTAAATTACTTCCCCTCAGTGTGTATAAAAGTGGCTGAACAAACATAAAATAGAGCTTTTAATTGAATACATAAAGTTGAATTAAGTCCTGTCGGAAATGGCTTTATTCTACCGGATAGCAATACATCATAGAAACAGCTATTTACAGTCAGTACCATTGAGTGTGGCCATTATATCATTATGATGTGGTATTTCTGACATTGTAGGTGCAAATTCTGGAAGTGCAAAAGCTCATGAGTCGTGAGAGCTGAAAGACGGAGCCCAAAGATGAATCAACTGTTTTTGAAAATGGAACAACGTAATATCTGTTTCCAGTCACCTGAAACCACATCGACAGCAGAATCAGAATCAGGAAAGATGCCTGATATCAGACTGAATTATCAACTTGTTACACTTCCATCTTCAGTCTGATGTTGCCTCAGCTCTAACACTAACTGATACCCATAGAGGAGGAGGTGAGACTTTTCCTAACCAATGCCAACATACTGGTTCTGCCTGGGTTCTGAGGAGCGGACGGTAGTAAAAACAAACGATGACGCCAGGTGATACTGAGGAGACAATCAGTATCTATCTCGACTATAACGGCCGCCATTGTCGTTGTTATTCATCCTTGGTTCAGTGCACAGCTTGACGTTAGTCCGATCCGTGTTGCTGGTTGGGTAATTGTTAGTACCCAAGTCCCACCTCACACGGGGCACCGTTACAAGTGTAGCTGAAATCTTAACTTCTTTTCTACTTCTATCTCTCTTTGTGTTTCTGTTGATATTAGTCTGATTTTCACTGTGTCGTTAATCATAAATGATGACGCGTCTTTAATGAATCCTCACGAGAAGTCGGCATTCTTCAAACTAAAACTTTTTCAGGGGCAGTAAAATATATGGTAGATTAATAAAACAATTGATCACTATTTTCTGCATTATCTGTTTTATCGTTGTCCACTGCGACAGATGTAGGTGGAAATAAATCCTGCAGCCTCTCAGTCCTCACGGTGCACTACAGTTTGACAGCTCAGCCTTAAAAGCACATTAACCCTGTCTGACAGTAAGTTTAATGGATAAATCCCGAGCCTCTCCACCTGCACCCTCACCGTACATCTCTCTGCAGGGGAGCAGTGGCTAAAAAGCCTCATATGTAAACAGAGCCCGCCGCTCTTCGGTGTATCAGCACACAGACGAGCTCGATTTTACGTCCCTTCCTGGATGTAACACTGAGAGACGAAGGTGTTGATGAGTCGACCCGGCAGCTCAGCTCGTCTCTCCGGTGCTGTTCGATTAGCATTACAGCTGCCACCGCTGCTGTTGTTAGTGTCGACAGAAGATCCCTCACTAATTTGGCAAATCTCAGACGTATCGGCTCATTTCCTCAGACTGCAGTTAGACCGGCAGCCTTTTCTTCAGATGGATGAGATGTGGAGAGACAATCTCCTCCTTGTCTTCACACAGAGCTTTTCACCTCCACTGTTACGACTCGCTTTATGAAACCCAAATGAATATCAACTTGAGATTCTGAGCTCCAGAAAGAGCACAGTTTATTACTGATATAATTTTCATATTCTTGCATAAACTTGATTAAGATAAATGGCAGCGTGTTGTCATCCATGAAATACCAGTCGGCATAATAAAAAGCAATTCCTCATTCTTTCCTGGTTTTCATCTCTACATTGGACTAATGTACCATTAAAACATACAGTCGTGTTTCAGTTTTAAAATTAAAGAAGCAAATAACTCTCAAAATCAATGAATGAGTTAATTAAATATTGTCTTAAGTATGCTACAAAATCTGCATTTCTGAATACCAAGTTAAGTAAAATTAATTATTGGACTATCTGAGCCCTCCTGGTTTAATTCTTGTGTCATTCAGTAGCTTGTGGTAAAGCTTAAAATGCAATTAATTGGCCAGAAATACAGGGACTGCATGATTGTGTGAACTCAGTACGATTCATCAGCAACACATGACTGTGTGTTGTGATACACCCCATTGTTAAAATCATTTTTCACTCATAAGGAAGCAGTTCATGGGTAGAGTGACTTGACAGTCCTGCTGCAGGTTTAGCCACAGATACCACTTGGTAAGGGTTCGGAAAAGATTGATGTCTTCGTTAAACATACCTGGTTTTATCGGCACAAACATGGCTGCAAAACGTCACAATGGTCCTTAAAATTAGCCCGCTAAAAGATGTTAGTTGAAACGGGAAGCGAAACATTTGGACACAAAGTGTTCTTGAACAGTGGTGCCTCTGGAGGCGGCGATGGTAAACACTCCTCTAAAGGTGAATTCACATTACCGCAGACAAACAGCTTATATGCGTGCTGCCTCATTTATGAGTATGTGGGTGTTGTAATGACTCAGAGCAGAGAGGTGGTGACTTGAAGCTGATTTGGTACAAAAGCACTGTTTGAGTCGCTTTAACATCTACTGCTACTGCAATGTTAGTTATCGTAGCTAAAGTGGCGCCATTTAGTACTACAGTGCTACAAAGACCGAAGCGGAATGGCCCAAGACCTCTGTTTTCCTGCAGCACACTTTACACACCGTTTAACAGGCGGCTTATCAATAGGCCCTGATTTGATTGGCCTCCAGGAAGGGCTAAGGGGAAGCTCTGATTGACTCTGACCCAACAATTATCCAATAGATATGTGTCAATGCATGACAAATGTTTCTTCAGCATTACTTTCAGGACACATTGTCTTTGTTTGCAGTTGATGGGCACATTTCTTGAAAACTTTATCTGATATTTGCGTATGTGTGTTGCAGAGCCCTACAGCCCGGCGGTGTGGGTGATGATGTTCGTTATGTGCCTGTCGGTGGTGGCTGTCACCGTCTTCATCTTCGAGTTCTTCAGCCCCGTGGGATACAACCGCAGCCTGCAGAGCGCCAAGAGTAAGAGACGGAGTCACTCCAGTGCCGGCACGCCAATCAACCCGCTGCTCAATTCATGACATTATTACCAACTTGTCACTTCGTCAGTTATGTAAGCGAGGGGGGGCTGATTTGAGGAGAGTGTTCGCTCAAATTATGCAAAGCGTCCCAGTTTTTTTTTTTTTTGTCTGCGCACGAGTCAAAACAATCACTCCACACCCACCACCCAGCCTATTTATTTTTAATGAAACAAACACTGACAGCGTGCTGGTGCTGGGTGATTTTGACATTTTTACAGTACTTGTCAGTTCATAATTTATTCCAACTGTTTCCTCGCTGCCTCTCTCTGCTGCTACATTCATTTCAGATAATCACTGGGAAATGTTATTCATTACTTTTTAATAAACTGACACAAGTGGAGTCAAACTGATCCGGAGTAACAGGTAGGTGTTTATTCATCACTTGGTGTCAGTAGTTTATTTTCCTCTGATCATCTTTTTTTTTATTTTTTTTATTGTAATATACTACTTAAAAAGAGTCAAAGGTAGGTGATCAAAAGATCCGTTTGCCTGGTTTTAGAAAGTGGAGATGCTCATACAGCACTCCAGTCCTCGTCTCCAGGTCAAATGAATCTGCACTTTTTGAATTAAACAGAATAAAATCAGTGCTTACATATTCAAAATTTGTCATAATCTGTTAGGGTGTAACAAGACGGGCAAGGCTAAAGGTGGTTATTCACATCAGATATCGGAAATCATCACCGAAGCATCATAATACGACCACTATAGCACTGTTAGTCATGGTAATAAATACCTTTTAAAGGTCAAGTCGGCCATTTACAGATACATTTATCCTTGTTTTGAGATATCAGTGGTAAGTGGAGTTTGATTCGCGCATGGATAAAAGAATTCTTGGGTTTCTTTTCTTTATTTTTGTCAATTACACAGCGTCACGACAATCTTTTCAACTTGTCATTACATTATACACTGATATGAACCGTGACACAAACTTAAAAATGTGTACTTACAATGTATTATTGAATATACCATTACATATATATCTTCAAATTTATTTTTTTAAAAATACATCATCGAGATATATATGCAGGGTTCTATTTAAGGTAATTCCTTGGTAATAATTTGTAATATATATATATAATAAATCAGATTTTTCATTATATGTCAAAATATGATCAATCCAGTTGTAATTGTGACGACTTTCTTGGAAAGAAACAGTAGATCAATCCAGCTTTCTTTAGGTTTCAAAGTTATATTCTTAATTTTGCCAGTGAGCTAAATTATTTCTGCAATTGGCTTTAATGGATTCTTCTGCTCATTTATTTCCCCTCCATGTTTTTATTCATACATTTACTTTAACCTAAGTGTTAAAACTCTCTCATTCTCGACCCCACCACCCTCCGCTCTATACTTTCAGTGCACCACCACCACCACCACCTTTCATCCCAGATTCCTCTGGTTGTTCAGTTTTGTCTCTAATCCTTCTCCCCCTTCTGATGATTCTGTCCTCAGCACAAGCTGCCAGGTTTAATCTTTAATAATTCCATATAGGTCTTTCCTCTGCCCCCCTTTTTAACTCCCGTTTGATCTTTGAACATCAGACAGTTCTCAGATCACTGTAGGGCAGTTTGTCCTTGCGATCGCTGCAACATCCATACGATAATATTTCAGATGATAGTAAGTTTCCAACTGTGTTGCAACAGTTTGGTGCAGGTACGTTCCTGTTTCAAGATATCACTGCTCCTGTGCATGAAGAAAGAAATGGTTTTCCCAACTTGACTGGCCTGGACAAAAGCCAGATCTCAACCACATCCAACACCTTTAGGATGAGATAGAAAACAAACTGTGAGCTCAATCCTATTGCCCAGATTTACCCATCAAGTATGGGAATGAGGCTTCAGATCAAACATCTTACACATTGCACCTGCTTTTATTGCATAAACCTAACCGCTGACTGGACGGGAACCCTGGATCCTGGTGAGGTAATCCTGGACTTTGACCGACATATGACATATTTACCAATCACACAGGCTGCTGTTATCACTTGAGTGTCCATGTTCTTGCCTACAACTTCAGATTTGATGCTTTGGAGGCTCCTACTGCGCCTTTTATCACTCACTCACATGTGTGTTAAGTGTTTTTACTCTCAATATATCACGCTATAACACTCGGCCTGTCTCTGTTTTACTCAGAGTCGGGTGGATCTAAGTTCACCATCGGGAAGTCCGTCTGGCTGTTGTGGGCGCTGGTCTTCAACAACTCTGTGCCCGTGGAGAATCCCAGAGGAACCACCAGCAAGATCATGGTAAGCACTCACCGACTGATGGATTAGATGACTGACTGGCTGATTGCCTGAATGTTCACCATTGATTTCCAAGTGGCTTCAGTTACAGACATCTGAGGAACTACTTGAGATTCAAAATTAAAGTTTTTACGACCGCCACATTTTACTTCATGCAGCGAAAGCTACAGGGTGAACGTGAATCTCGACTTTTGTCATCTTCGAACATTAGCCTTCCTGGTGAATTCTGGATGACCAAAACATGACATTTAATGAAGCTGATAACTAGCTCACCAGGTAAAGTGTGTGCCTCATGCAGTCTACTGAGATCGAGGCTTAGAGTTCAAATCCACCCTGTAGCTTTTCTTGCATGGACTAAAATTTGGTTGTCGTGAAAACATTACTGAAGTTGAACAGAAGTCTAATATGTAATAATAAAATCTTTGATTTTGAACATTGTATGGATACTTGGACACCAACAGTACACATTGAAAAGACACCAAATCAAGACATCATAAAAAACTTTCACTCTGGATCTCCAGTGTGAGTCTTTTCAATTTTTATGGTATTTTAGAGTTTTTTTTTTTTTAAATGTTGATGAGTCATCCTGCACTTGGGGCTTAGTCCAACATATTCTCTATTAATTTTTATGACTCTGCCATGAAATATATATAAAAGAAGGGTGCCGCCAGAGTTTGATGTGCCTGGACTGTTTATTACTGGACAAAAACACAACTTAGATATTGCAGAAAAACACAACTTTATAACTTTATTCATTGACTTGGGTGAAACTGGTTCATAGTTTATGAAAACAGATACTTCTTTTTTAGCAACAAACTTGTTGCTAAAGTAGCTGCTAACTATTGCTAATCACCTCCAGACCAGAGACGTGTGCAACCTCAGAGAACAACGGAAGCCAGTGATACTACTGAAGTCATTTATGGATTTCCTAATGGACTTATACTGTTAGCTTTGTAACTAAACTGATTGCTAAAAAAAAGCTCAACGTAGCTGTTATTAGCTAGTTAGCAGCCCTATTTGTTGTCTCAGCGCCAGGGTAGAAACTCTGCCAACAAAAGGGTGGATAACTTTATCATATGTAGAAAGTAAAATACACCTCTACACTATCTACAACTATATATTGACTCTTTTCCTCGCACAGTGGCAAACCCTTGATTTGCATTTTCAAGAAAAAAAACGACAATTTGTGAGGTTTATGAGCTGGTGCAATCAGTTTGAGAGTGCTCATTCACTTGTTTTCACCACGGTGGTCTTTTTAATGCCTGCTGTTACCTACCTTCTGCTCTCACGGCGTGAAATGAAAAAAAAAAAAATCAGTCAAAGGCTTGCCCCCGATACTGCAGCGTCAAGAGCAACAGGAGGTTAAAAACTCAAGATGTATTTTCTCTCCCCACTTTTCTGCCCGAGTGTTTCTCACAATAACCCCAATCATCTGACGAGCTCATTAGCTGCTCATTAAGCTCTACAAAAAGGGGTCAGAGGAGAGAGTTTTAGTCCTTTTCCTTCGCAAATGTTGTTTTTAGTTAAGCTGTAGATTTCTGCATCACCTTCCATACAGAGCAAGATTAATGGTCCACGAGCCCAAAAAGACACATTTTCCCTTATCAGTCAACAACAACTGATCGTAAGCAACAACAGAAGGAATTATAGATGAATTTAATCTTTATTGAAGGCTTATTCTGTAAACCACATTCATCTTTTTATTTATTATATTTTATTAAGCTCATTCAGGGTCATCAGTGTCTATCCAAGCATGCACAATGCATAATCACGACCATGTATTATTGATTTAATACATTGGAGGTTTAATAGGTTTTACATTAACCCGAGGGTCATGAAGCTCCCCAGTGAGTCATCGTAAGCGAGGAGTCCGTCCTTCGACTCTCCCGTTAGGACAAATCTTCCTGCTGCAGTGTCGTTGAGCCAAAACCTTAATCCCCATTCACTGAGATTACTTTTTTTTTAAATTATGCCTCAGTTGCCAGAGTACATTTTTCATCTTATTCATTAAGAAAATTATGCTAATGAACTTCTGGCATAAACACAGAGTACCGTGGAAGCAAATAGCCCCATTCATCACCGACTGCAACTGCAAATTCAGTGCGAAGGCTAATCCACATCTCTCACTCGCTGCCTGGCTGAATGTCAACAGTGCAGCATCTCACAGCAATAAAAGGAGCACTTCTGAACAGCTAAGTGTCTTCACGCCAAGTCCTTAAATCACATTTCAAACGATGTTTTATTTGTGCTACATTGATTTGGGTCAGCTAGTGTTATGCAGTAGTGGGAATCATAATCAGATCTGTTTCTTAAAGGTACAGTGTCAAAAGGCTCTATTAGAGGTAAAGGTCCTGTTCGCAAAAACTTCGGAAGGTATTTTAAGAAGAAATTACTTGAAAGATCATTAGATTAGATTAAGAATCATCAACAAATGTAATGAAAACGAGCGAAACTCTGATACTCAAAACACCTGTACACGTCCCATGGTATGTCTTCATCAGAACAACTGTTGGTTGACTGCAAGTCTTATAATGACCCATTCGTATATTTATTGTTAGTGTCGGTAGTTATCGTTACTGCAGCAAAGGAGGAAGTCAGAGTAAAAAAGGCCTCATTAGGAGGAGTTTAGGTTGGACTAAAGGATCAAACAAACACAAGACTTTTACCCAGGAGACTGTGTGAAACCAAAAGTTAATAGTACATAAATCCAGTGAATGCGTTATTTTCCATTCTTCATATATATGGCAGATATAATGAGGTATAATGACGGAAGGAGAAGTTGCCAAAAAAAATAAGAGCTCAACTCAACAATGTGTCACTTCAACATTACGAGTGAGAAAAGGACAGTTGTCGAGGTTGCAGTGACATTTCTTTTGGAGGCTGAGATGTCATTCTGACAAATACAACTCCTACCTTCCGGGCACGACAGGTCCTCAGCTGTGGCTTTAGCAATAAAATGCCAAGGAGTCAAAACAGTGTTACTGGAATCTTAAAATACTTCCACACCTGTCAGAACGAGGCCTCATTGATCTCACTCGCTCCTTCAGGTGCTGGTGTGGGCCTTCTTCGCTGTCATCTTCCTGGCCTCCTACACTGCCAACCTGGCTGCCTTCATGATCCAGGAGGAGTACATCGACACGGTGTCAGGGCTGTCAGATAAGAAGGTACGACATGGATGGGTGGGTGGACGAATGGACGGATGGATGGATGGGGTGACTGATGCTTGTATGCATGAACAGGTGGTATGCCAGATGGACTGATGAGGAAAAGATGTAGCTTAGCAATCAGAATGGGGTGTTAGTTTTTGTTTCACAATGAACAGAAACAGACGAGGGAGAGGCAGAGATCGTCTTGTCTCTTGTCTTTCTCAGAAGGGGTGTCCAACTTCGGAATAGCTTGAGTTAAAAGAAAGAGGTAGAATATTTTATAGACTCCATCGAAGTGTTCCCTCCCCGCTGCCTGCTCTTATTTCTCAGTGCAGTTTCAGCAGAACCCACAAACCTGAATCCTGCTGCTGTGGTGGTTTTATCAGCTCTTCAGAAGAAGAGAGGCCGCTCTTTGAAAGTGAAGACTTTGAGTCTTTGTCGCACTTCATCCTGCAGCAAGGATCAGCTCCCCTCCCACTTTTTCATCTACCTCTCTTTAACTTTCTTCTTTCCTTCTACTGCTTTAATCTCCACCCACCTCTCCGTCTTTCACAGTTCCAGCAGCCGACGGAGCAGTACCCGCCGCTGCGTTTCGGCACGGTGCCAAACGGCAGCACAGAGGAAAACATCCGCTCCAACTATCCCAACATGCACCAGTACATGATCCGTAACAACCAGAAAGGTGTGGAGGAGGCCATCGACAACCTCAAGACTGGGTAAGGAAAGACCATACGAGGGAATGGAGGGAACAGTAGTGATAAGCAAGAAAGGAATGAAGAGTAAAAGGAATTAAAAGGTTTGATTGTTTTGGTGTGGGTGGCCGGGTTCTGAAGATATCAGCCGTAGAGATGTCTGCTTGCTCTCGAATTTGATGGAACTAGATGCCCCACGGATTGTGGTGCTCAAAGCTCCGAAAAAAATCCATCGGTCCATTCAATCTGCAGTACATCATCTTCAAACTCTATTTACTGTCACTCCAGACAAACCATCTTCCCGGCTGACTGACATCAGAAATTCAACGGACAAAAGATAGTCTCTAGCTGTGCAGTATCTGGTTTTAGTGATGGTGGAGGCCCTCTGGGTTCATTATGTACAGATGGGCAACACTGCAAGAAAGATTTATTAACATAGTCTAGGTTCACTTGTTACTTTAGAGAGAATGATCACTGCAAATCAGTGCAACGTTACCCTGAATGCTAATCTGTCTCCCACTGTGAAACGTTTCTATCCCGATGGGAGCAATTTCTTCTAGGCTGATAATAACCTCGAGTTCAACAGACTCTCAGAGTCAGTGAGCATAGAAACTGTTCAGGAGGCTCTCAGTGGTAGTGGTGTACTGCTTTCTGAAGGTCTCGGCCTCATCGTGGAATCAATTGCCTTGTTACTCTCTCGATCAGAGAAAATCTGAACAGTCAAGACCTCAACTGAAGAGAACTCAATAATTGAAGTATTCTGTACTTTAAGATGTTTTTACTAGAAGACGAGAGTCACCCAGAAAACCAAAAAACATGTGTTGAATAAAGATGGTTGTGTTGATTTCAGCTCCTGGCATTGTCCACATTTTTATCGTCAGTGTGTCATGTGAATGTGGAACTGATCTGTTCTTGATCGCGACTCAGTCTCGGTCTCGACTTGGTCCCAAACCCTCAAAGTCTTGACTCTTGAGTCTTGTCTCTGACTAAGAGACTTTCTGTCACCGATCTGAAGTTCTCAACATAAAGACACTCGTAGATTAGTAAAGAGATTACAACTAAAAAAGACACACGACAGATGAAACAGACTTGGAGAGTAAAGAAACATGCATCTCTTGAAGTTGGTCAGTAGCAATGGAGGCACATCACATATAACGAATGTCTGAAACACTCTGAAAACAGTTGCAAACCCTGGGACTTGCCCTTGAAGCAAAAGAAGTCAGACGGCCACAGGCTGTTTCCACAGAAATCTTGTTTTTAAGAAATAAACTTCAACTGTCATCTTCTGTCGTTGGATTTTACAAAGAGCCGCTGATAGCACCATGAATGGAGCATCACTTGGAGCCTTGTGTTGGGGTCCGACTCGCAGAAGATGTTTGTTAAAGACATGTTAAAAGTTTGCGGCTGATTGCAATCATCCATGTAGTCAGAGGTGCATTTCACCGTTGCAGGTGCTTTCTTTTTGTTGTTTGAGTGCTTGTGTCCACATGCTGTTTCTTTCCGGCAGAATAGCGTCGGCAGTCGGAGCTCTGCTTGTGATAGAAAACAACGCCGCACATTGGTTGGGGTTGATTGGACGCTATGGTAACGGAGGGCTGACTACACGGCTAATAACAAGCTCACAATTTGAAGCGTGACTCACCGGAAACATTAGGTGTACGGCAGATCTGCGCCGACAAACGGTCTCTAATGGTTTCTATCTGATGGAGCTCAGGATAGACAGCCACTCCATTTTCTTGGTTACCAGGGCGACAGGTGAATAGTCTTACTCAATCTAATATTGTATCTTGTTGCCTGGAACAAGAGTTATGGTGACGACCCCGGCGCCAATCTGATAAAATTGAGAGCTTTTTTCAATTAGAAGCGCTCGGAACGGTCGTACACGACAAAGATGGACGCTTCTGAAGGTTGCTTCTGCGTACGCTCTCTTCTCATTGGCCCTGACACAAACGTTTGGGCCAAACCGCGAAAGCTGCACAACCCTTCTCTGAACTCTCCCTGAGCCTTCTGCTACGTTTCCTCTGAAATTCACCGGTCAGATGTGCTCATTTTTGACATCCCACCCTCTCTCGTCCACTTTTTATTTATTCATCATTATTTTTACTCGAGGCAACGTTGTCATCCACGCCTTGTTTCAATTACAGGACCCTCTCGTCTCTTTTCAACCTGTTAGCTCATTGATCCGCCTCGCCTCTGGAGCCCCGGCTAACCGTTGTAATCTGCGCGGCCCCATTAGGATCACAGCTACTGAACGAGGCGAGAGAGGGAAAAAAAGAAGTACTTTTAAATAATACATGCTAGCAGCAACCGCAGTGCAGGAGGGGGTGAAAAAAAATCCCGCCATGTCAGCACCGGTTGCCACTCAGGCGCCTCTTGTCTTCACCCGGGGGGGTTTGTGGGGGTTATTATCTGCCTGTGGGGCCACAAAGTACACAAAGCACTATCTATAAAATATACACTTGCTCATCGAGTTTGAAGTGGGAGGAAGAGGGAGGTGTGGAGGAGGAGGAGGAGGAGGTGGGTGATGTTAGTTGATGCAAACAAGTTCAAGCAAACACACACACACACACACACTCACACTTTGGCATCCAGACAAGCAGCGGCCGCGGTCTTTAGCAGATTTGACGTACCGTGTTATTAAAACTCCCTTGATGCATTCCTTTTTATCGTCCTCACTCATCCCGGTTCCTCTCACATCAGTTTCTATCTTGTTTCAATCCCTCCGTCTCTTCACCTCTCTCTCTCTCCCTCATTATCGCTGTCTATTGACGTCTCTCTCCCTCCACCTCTCATCCTGACATTATTTACCAAGGAAACATTAGTTTACACCGACAAAGCAAAGCGTTTGGAAGATCCCTGTTTGATTTGGCTGTCGAGGCGCCGAACATCACCTCTCCATCTCCGTCTCGTCTCTCCTAACTCCCTCTTTCTCCATAATCCTCTCTAGCCTCCCTCATCAACTCCTTTTTGCTTCCTCCCTCCCTCCTGCGTTAACGTTATCTCCAGCCCTTCCTTTTCTCTCCTTTTTCCTGTCGCCCACCTCCTCCCCTCCTGCGCTATCTAACCTCCTCCTCACCTCTTTTCCATCTTTCATGTTTCACAGTCGTTCTCCTTTTTCTAGGAAGGCTTCAGTTGCACAGCGCCGCGTCCCAAGTGTGAATTTAAATGAATCTGAAGTGGGAGAGCAGGTGTACTTACAGATTCATCATCAGATCTTCAGATATTCATCATCAGTGTTGAGCTGAGCTGGTACATTCAGCCCGTTATTCTTTCGTGATGAGGTGTTCCAGCTCACTTTCGTACGACCTCACCTCGCCTTCTCTGCTTCTGCTTCACAAAATGAAAACAGCGGATGAGACTTGATATATTTTTCCTTTACGGTTCAGTCGTCGTTATTTTTCCGTCCGTCAAATGTGAAATATATCTTTACTATTTCCTAAAGCTCGAGACAAGTCTTCAGATACTATTCAATGATTTAAAGAATAAAAAGCTCCACATTCTCTTTTTAATCGCTCGTTTGAGACATAATAAGTCCAGTCGTCAGCATAAAATGCTGGTTAACGTATCTGCAAACGGCCGACACATTCAAATCCGTTTCAGCGTCAGGAGGTGGAGGTGGAGGTGGAGGTGATGGTGCGTCTCTTTCTTCAGTTTCTGGTGCAGCGAGGGGATGAAACATATGTTCAGAAGATAACGTGACATTTGAATAATCTCCTGAATATTTGTTACTGGTCTTTAAACTTTTGGTAACATTTCCCAGAATCACACCTTCTCCCCTGCCGCTGCAGTGCATGCTGGTCTACTGAGGCTCCTGCAGGAGGAACTTTGACATCTCTGCCTCCTCTGTGATGAATTGCTCTCGGTGCGGCTGTTGAAAACGGTGTCGAGAAAGACGCCCCTCTGCTCCGAGTTTTCTGTTTAGACCGCCGTCATCTCGCCGCTGGTTTATCCATCACCTCTGTCACTTTATTCACTAGTTGCACTTCCTCCGTTGTCATTCAGCTCCAGGTCAGCGATTTCCATTCCTTTGTTGTAATTTCTCTCCTCTCCCTTTCCTTTTATTCCCTCCCTGCAGGAAACTGGATGCCTTCATTTACGACGCTGCGGTGCTGAACTATATGGCCAGAAAGGACGAAGGCTGCAAGGTAAGAAATAGATCTCTGTCATTTCACAGCTCATACGTAGTGGCAGCTGCTGCTGAGGCCTCTGCACCCTGCGGTGCGCTCAGCCTCTTCTTGCGGGAACTGCAGCACAACAAGCATGGCAAATGAGCACTTCTGCATCTGCATTAAATGAATCAAACACGCCCGATGCATTTATATTTGTCCCTCGCGGCCTGTAGCTGGTTAATATTGTCATTTTTGGACAGCGCGGTGTTGATTTATTTATAAGGTTGCATTTGATACGACTCCCCCAGCAAGAATGAAAATCCTACCCAGTGATCATTTGTAATAAGGTCTGTGGGAGGCCGGAGCTCCCAGCAGCCTCATACAACAGCCACTGCTGCAGTAATTATTACAACTAATGTGGATCTATATTAAATCCAAAACAAGACGATGTGATTCGGGCGATGTCGATATCAGAGCCGAGCGAACTGTTCTGCATGTATATGCATATATATATATATATATATGACGGCGACGGCAGAAATGTTTCAACTTTCATCGCCGTCGGCCTCGTTGAGTTTTATCCAGGGGATTTGTGTGTTTTTGTGATTTACGTGTTTGCTTTTTCACGCCACAAGGTGATGACCATCGGCTCCGGTAAGGTGTTCGCCACCACGGGCTACGGCATCGCCCTGCACAAGAACTCCCGTTGGAAACGGCCGCTGGACCTGGCTCTGCTGCAGCTGGTTGGAGACGGTAAGGCGGAAAAGGGTGGAGGGGGAGGATGAAGCGGTTCACTCGGAAGAAAACTCCTCAGAAAGTCAGAAACTGTTTCAACTGTTTGTTGCTCGAGAAGGTCGGTCAGGTCATCTCATGTAAAACGGTGTGGTTAAGTGGAAAGGAAGGTTTCAGTCATGAGTCATTAAGTCTTTTCATAAAATGATTTTCTTTTCATTTTACACTTTTGAATTGAAAGCAGAGAGAAAAAAGACTCTTAACAGGCAGACTGTCCGTGATGTTATTATACCGTCAGACAGAAAATCACTCATGAAGGAGGTCGGGGTCGAAGGTCATGTGACTTCCGCAGTCGAAGAGGAGTAATTATACACTCATCATGCAGGTGCGAGGTGTGTGTGCAGTTCTGCGCCCTGAAATCTCCACGCCGCAGAGCTGCAACGGTCGGCTTAAAGTACGTTTTGTGATCTAGCAAAGAAAGGTTGAACGATTGGCCGCGTGCATCCCAGAAATGTTCTGGCACAGATTGTACAAACATTTTCTTTTGTTTTTTTGTTCATCTGGTATTTAAACTGAACCAGAGTCATCTTCCAAAGGCACCTGTAGTCGTGTAGTTCCAGTAATGGGCCTCAAATTATTTCCTTTTCCTCATTTTCCCCGTGTTTTTCCACATGGTGTGCTCATTTCACACAACTATTAAGACTAAGCTGGAGGTGGAGGTGGAGGGCTTTTTCCTGCTCTTCTTTATTGCAGTTTGGACAGAAAAATGTTTTTATTTTTCAGTGCATATAACTATCTACAGCCCATTGTACGAGGTGCACAGTACTCGTGCTGCTGTGACACTACCCCACACACAGACACATAAACACCTAAATGCTCAAAACTGCCTCTGCGGTGGTTTTCGCTTCAGTAGGTTTCTCCGAGACCACATTTTGCCACAATGACACACACACACACAGAGGAAGAGGAAGGCATTACCAGCCGACACCGTCTCAGCTGGTGGTAACTGCAGGGGTGTAACCGCGCGTGCACCGCCACGGTTCGGTGCATCCACTTACATAGGAAATACGTCTGGCTGTCACATTATGGCGAGAGCATGTGTCTGTGAACGAGAGTGTGACCGAATCAGCTGTGTGGGAAAGTTTCGGAGAGCGAGTGGCGGATGGGAGGAGGATCGGTGATGGTGAGAACCTGCTGGAACTAGCTTCCTATTTTGCAGTGTGGACAATTGGCACATCGTTATAACTTGTCTTACGATCAGGTGTAAATCGCTAATGTCTCCTCCGCCTGATAGAAAAGTCCACGTGCCTCCTGTTGTTGGAGGATTGTAGGAAAACGAGTAGGGAGATGGAAAACGTTTGATATTGATGTGGGCGAGGTCAAAGGTAGATCTTGTCAGTCTGCGGTGTGATGCAGGCGCTGGTGGGATAAAAGAGGACAAGGTTCAAAGTTAGGCTGGAGTCAAAGATGAAGAAGAGGGAAGAAGCTGTGAAGGGTGAGGAGGAGGAGTGAGGAGGAGGGGTGAGGATCACTACAAAGGGTTAAAGGGAGGAAGAGCAGACAGAGGAAGACGAAGAGAGGTGTGATCTACACACACACACACACTGTCTCTTTCTCTTTGATTGCTCACGCACAGCCCGACTCCCTCTGAATTTAATTAACTTGTTTGTTTTTCGTGCGTGTCGCTGTTTTTCGTCGCAGTCACCTTCCGTCTGAGAGACATCTCTCGTGTCACGACTTTAAGCGCTGAGATTTATTTAGAAGTTTCCTCGGAGGTCTTTAGTTTCACCTCCGCGCCTCATCCGTCTTCCGTCTTCCGACTGATGCCACATCTCCGCTGACAAATTGTGCGCGTGAGGCTGTTTGATTCGCCGGCGAGCCGAGTTCTAACGTTTCACCGCAGATCGTCTTCATTTTAAGCGCGCATGGTTGCTGTCTGTCTGCGGCGCTGCTATATTTTCATGTTGTAGAAGTATGAAGCACTTTCTACATCAGCAAACTTCTGTAAAAAGTAAGTGTTACACTTATTTATCATTCCCCGAGCTCAGAAGAGACAGAAAATGCAGTTCAGTAATGGCTGTTTTCATCACATAACGCGACAAAGTGCCGACAACAATGGCTCTCAAAAGAATGGGTTTCTTCGATTGGAGGATACAAAAGTCTATTTGTTGAACGTGTTATTTACAATCCATCATCTGAAAAGACTTTGATGGAGTCAGATGGATTTTTTTTTTTTTTAACAATTCCTGGGAACGTTTGGACCAGAAAATAGCCTGATTATCGGACCGCTGATGAGAGAAGAGAGAGTCACAAGCTGACAACCGAGATGCAGAATTGTTTTCAGCTTTGCCTCTCTGTGTCAGAAAAATGCTGGAATATCCTAAACTGCAGCTGGTAGCATGATGGAGACACACAGTCACAAACATGGCAACGTCTGGGACATACAATCTTAAAACGTGCGTTTTATTCATACAGAATTTGAGCCGTTCATGTGTATGTAGACGCAGAATACGGCATAACATTTTATAAAAATAATAATGGACTAATGGTGACGTCACTTATATTGTATCGGCCAATAATTCTTTATAAAAAATGACCCACATTATCCTTAAAGAGCTACTGTTCTGCCTCAACGTCGCAATAGAGCACCGACGCCTCAGACCACACAGCTCAGTCGCCAGCATAAAATGCCGTCAGTAACGTTTTTGCAAACTGCCAACACGTTTCACATCCGCACACACTATAATGACATTTCTACATCACACGTTTATGTCCTGACTTTCGCATCAGGAGGTGAAGTGGATGCCGCTGAGTGTCCTGCTCCGCTCTCTAAAAGTATTTTGTTGTCTCTGTTTTTAAAGGTGCTCCTCAGAGATTTGTGACACCCCTGTGTGTTTTTAAGGAGACCTCAGGACAATTTCCAGACATGTATGTTGCGACAAAAACAGGGGTTTTAGTAGCTTTCGTTCCCTAAGCCTTAGACCAGAGCATAAGCACAGCGTTGTAACCCAAATAACTATTACGCTGCAACAAAAAGAAAATGTAAAATTCCAACATGTGTGTGTTTAACAGTCAGTAAACTTTGAATGAAAAAGAAAGCAGCATCTGAACCCGTCCTGCTCACAAAACTCAGATTAAACAAAACAAGTTGAGCAAAGAATGAAGGTTCTGTTACGGCATAGCCTTTTTTTTACTTAAAATGTTTTCCACAATGCTTTCCATCCACATTTTATGGCACTGAAAACACTCTAAAATACTGAACTGTGTAGCTCCAGTATGAAAAAGTTTCTTTAGATGCACAACACTAGCGTGAACATTCACACATGCGACGAACCGAGTTACGTAAATCGCATTTTTTATGTCTGTATGAGTCTGTAGTGGTGAGTAATTGTAAAGGAGACGATGAAGAAATATGGTTCAGATCAGTCAGAGAAAGAAGGAAGAGAAGGTGAAACAAAGAGCAGGAGGTGCTCACAGCTCCTTCTGGTTCCTTTAATGGCACAATTAACCAGGCGGCATTGTTCACCAGTCCATTTACGTCGGCTCGTGTCAATCATTGTCTCTAAGCACCTCACGACCCGCTTCTGATGCGTCTGAGAGGAGGCTGGAAACAGAAATGAGAGAGGAGAAGCTCGAATCTTTTTGCACATCATCTTTTAACAGTGCTTATGAATGTGAGTACAGAAATATGAGTCAGGTGAGCGTTATTTAATTGGATCCACAGAAAGGAAGAAACCTCAAACCTTCAAAAACCTGTCAAATAAGACACAGATATTAAATGATGAACGTTATTTTAATGAAGGATTTAAGTTCCTCTATTGCTGCCAACGTCTAAAGTAAATGTAACATTATGATTTCTGTTTGATTGACTGAAATGCTTTGGCATTATTCCTTTGCCCGCCTCCATTCATGCCAGAAGCACTTACTGAATGGAGGAGGAGCAGGAGGACGAGGAGCAGGAGGAGGAGGAGGCACACAGCCGAGAGACATGGAGGATAACTTTTACACAGTGACCTTGACTGCGTCCAGTAATTTGGTTTGGACCAGACTCTCCATGTTTTGTCATGGCAGCTGCTTTTTTATCCTCTGAGAGCATCAGTGCTCAGTAACGATAAAAGCAGTGATCAATCTGCATTCAAGGAATAAAACACTGAGACTAAATTAGTACCAATTTCATAACATCTGACATCTCGCAACACTGATGTCAATAAGCTTTGAATAATAAGAGCAAAATGATCATGAGGCTTTCCGTCAGTAAACAAGACTTTATCTTTGTCTGCTCAGGATGATCTCCGGGCCAGAACACCTGCAAAGTATGTTACATTAAAAACTGAGGCTCATAAAAGCTTTTCCCCGAAAAGGAAAACTTGTAATTATCGACTCACACCCATGTTTCATCGCCCACAAAACATTTCTGGAGCAGCGAAAAAGTGTTGCAGCTGAAGTAGCTGGCAATTTGTTTTAAACCCTCCTGACCCATTTTAGGAAATTTAAAGTGGATATTTAGGACATTTAAAATAGGACATTTAAAATAGGACATTTAAAATAGGACATTTAATGATTTTAGGACATTTAAAGTGTTTGTTACAAGCGTGTCATTCAGCTCGTCTAAAAGATTATATACAGCCCCTGACATGTGGTTGAGCTCATGCACCATCTTCAGTTGGGTTGTGCTCTATAACAGTTTTAGCTTAGCAGCTACAGTGAAGAAGTAGATGTCATGTCATGTCATAGTCCGTAACCGTTTTATCCCTTTACGGGGTCGCGGGGTTAGTTGCTGGAGCCAGTCCCAGCTGGGCAGGGTGCTCCCTGGACAAGTCGTCAGCTCATTGCAGGGCCCTCACTGATGGCAGAGGCCACCCTGCAAGGAGCAATTTGGGGTTAAGTATCTTGCTCAAGGACACTTCGACATGCAGCCCAGCCTGGAGCCGGGATTTGAACCAGCAACCTTCCGATCACTAGCCGACATGCTCTACCCGCTGAGCTACAGCCGCCCCAGAAGTAGACGTATAAAACATTTTTTCAAGTCAGTTTGGGAGCTTGGATGCCATCGTGATGCTCTGAAAAATGGTCCGTGGAATATGAAATTTCACCTGATTTTCCATCAGCATGGGGCGCTGAGTAGATTTTATTTTTAGGTGAACTCTTCCTTTAAATGTGGCATTTGGAAAGGCAGCCATGAAACAAAACTGATTCACTGTGAGCAGCTCAGAGAGGACAGAAAAACACCTGCACGGACACGCACAGCAATCACAAGCGTTGATAATGTTGTGATCATCATGCAGGGCTGTGAATGAACTCCTTCTTCAATGTTATAATCCCCAAACTCAATTAAGTAATTATTGTGTCTGCACAAAACAGAATGATCTGCTAAATTGCATTTTGTGTTTTTGGTTAATACTGTTCAGTCCGATCGTGCTCTCTCTCCGTATTGTTCATCCTGGCGGTCGACACCGAGCCCTGAAGACATCACATGGATTCATTATCTGCAGCACATGCACTGTGGCCCTCAACAGGTCCTGTAATTGTTCCTCGTAATACGTCTCTTTGTTCGAGCGCCGTCGTTTTCTTTTTTTAGCTCGACTGGTCAGTCACAAAATTGGCTCCTCTGGGGAGCAATTTAGTCAGCTCGCAATTAGTGGAGGTGGAAAATGCCTCAGTGGCGGCAGTGACAGCGGCTCCTGCGGGAGGACGGCGCTCGGGTACTGACACTGTTCAGACTGAAAACTGTGAAACTGAGGTTTGTTTATTTTCCTTAAAATGAGACATCTGGTTATTTGATAGGGTGACGCCAAAAACAGATGTACACATCATTTGTGCAAGAAGATATTAAGACTCATATTTAGATTTATTGTTAGGAGGCGACCTCTAGGGGCCATAGGACTACTGACTTATTTAATCTGATGCATGTAAATTAGATAGCATGAAAACTGAATTGATGTGGCTTAAGTGTTAATTTGAACGCAAATAATGGTCTTATCCTCATCCTCACTAGTGTTTTTGTTGCTTAAATCCAACCAGACAACTGTTACACAACGTTAATCTCGTGTTTGCAGCCTGTCGCTTGTATTTCCATCGCTCATCAGGGAAGGACTGGGTGAAGCATCCACCCTTTTTTGTCCCCTAAAAGTTGTCGAACACCACCCACCACTAGATCATTCTTGTGCTGTTCCCTCAAACCAGAACTAAGCAGAGTAGCGGGTGCCATCGGCCAGCGTTCCCTCGCTCTCGACTGGCTCCCTGCTGATTCTCCGGCTCACTCTTTTCCCTGGCTTCACTGTCACCTGCTGCATAACGGCTGGTGCAAAATATCACCGTAGACATTCAAGCTCCTGTTGAAGCCCCTGCAGCAAACGCACCTTTGATTTTTTTGCACATTTTGCAGCATTAGCAGGGTTCTTCATGTTTTTATGACCCACAACTTCTCAGCACCAACACTTCTATCATTTTTAAGGCTCATTCCAAATCAGCTTCATACCGAAAGTTAAAAGACTTGTTTAAACTTTCTTTGGACTGAGCAAAATCTCCAAATTTAATTATTTTTTCAAGTTTGACCCCTCTGGTCTACAGTTCATCATCTTTATGTGTCTTGCTAATCACTTAGTTTTCACAGGATTGGGTTGAATTTTGCCCTGAACATCCTAAAAAACCCGAAAGATACTCGGCAACGTGTATTCATTTGAATAGTTATTGCAGAATGTTTTCAGTGATGAAATTCAATAATTTTTTACCCAAACAGAGAATCTTTAATTTTCAAAAACTAATATCTCCTCCAGTTTTTCACTTTCTTGCAATGAAAATTTAGATTCTGTGAAATATTAATATAGTTCAGCCAGAAGTTATTTGGTCCTGCATGAAAGCTGAAGCTGAAAACTGTTTTTCAAAATAAGGATTATTTCTGTTTTTATTGAAAATATTTTTATCATATTGAAGCAGTCCTCGCTATCTTTTTTTTCATTGGCTGAATTTCCGAAACCCTCTGGACTGATTGCAGTGGATTCATGTGCAGGGTGTGGAGACTTTAAATGTATATTTATTATAAAGTATATACAGCTTAACCACAGCCATAGTTGCCAACTGTAGATGCGTTATTCTTGATCACACTACCTTGCTTGGCATGACCCGCCCCACTCTGCTTGTGATTGGCTGCATCCTGCTTCACCAAAGACTGAACAAAGGTGAGATGTCTCACTCCCTCACTAGCTAACAGAGCGTTATAGACACAGTGCAACTCTTTAAAGTTCTGAATTCTGGGCTGGCATGGATGCCTACCATTCTGCATCCACAGGTGTTTGGCTCTGAGCCACAGCATTTGACACGAGAAACAGTGGGGACAGAGGGGGAGCGGTGGGGCCCATACCAGTGAGTGATGTGATTGGACCAAACCCAGTGTCATTATAGAGAATGAACCAGCGGGCCACTTCCTCAGTTTATGGGTCACGAAAAAACGTCTTTGTTAATATTGCAAATAAAAATAATGTCAGCCTTATTTGCATTGGCAAACAACCTGTTCCGTTGTGAAGGTATGAGGATGTGTTGTTTTTATCCTCAGACATGTAAACCTCATGGTAATTCTCTCTACTAGAGAAAACCCTACTTTTCTCTAGTTAACAGCAGTAATAGTCATTACCTGTTGAACTCCTTTTTTGGAGCACTGCTGGCCCTATTTGCTAAAACATAAAGAAGAGACCCAGTTGGAGAGCAGATGCACAGCAGTACTCTTGATAAAGGAAAGCTTTTGAAGAAGAGGCAGCGGCATGTCAACTCCCACTTGGCTCCAACAGACTTGCAAGAAACAAACCGTCTTCAAAGTGACGCTGCAAAGGGCCAAGATGCGGGAACAAGTACTGATACAACTGCTGATGTTGCATATGGTCTCAAATCCCACAGCAGTGTGTATCCAAAGTTTGCCTCCACTCCACTACTCCTTTGTGTCACTCACATTGATTCATGCTGACTGAGCAAAGCCAATAGAACACCTCGCACACAAAAGAATAATAAAAAAAAAGGAAAATGTGAATGCGAACAGCTATTGCCGCCGAGGGTGGAACACACTGCAGCAGCGTAGTAAACCCTCGGGAAATTGATTTTTCTTCACATCCTTTTTTGTGTTCGGATGGCTTTAAGTCTTTAGAGACCCAGATGTTGATTTTAATTTTATAGACTGAGAACAAAGCTGTGGATATTTTTCTGAACCTGCAATTTTGTTCCATAGTCAAAC